>CM049864.1:300000-307500 GCA_027474115.1 Schizopygopsis malacanthus | reverse complement strand
ACACACACACACACCGACACACACACACACACACACACACACACACACACACACACACCATACACACACTCACTCACTCACTCACTCACTCACACACACACACACACGACTCACTCACTCTCTCACTCTCTCACTCTCTCACTCACTCACTCACTCACTCACTCTCTCACTCTCTCACTCACACACACACACACACACTCTCTCTCCTCTCTCTCTCTCTCTCTCTCACACACTCACTCTCACACACACACACACACACACACACACACTCACTCACTTTCTGATTGGGCTATAGCCCTGTCAAGCCCCGCCCCCTAATGCCGCCAAGCCCGGCCAAGCCCCGCCCCTTAGCGCCGCCATTGATTCAAACCAAAAACCACAGTTATAGTGAAACCATAGTAACAACACATAGTCTAATAATGAAATGTGTAGTAAAACTATGGTTGTAAATTAAAATGGATCAATCTGACCAAAAAAACGTTTAATGTAATAAACTATGGTTAATTTTGGTAAGAGAAAAAATGTCTCATGATAATGCCCTAACATGTACAATATTAGGATTTTTCTGTCATGATGTAATTATTATTGTACAAATTTTGACATTTAGAAAGTTTTTTCCTTAAATATATAGTATTTAAGTCATTATAAGATCGAACAACAACACATGGTCATAATATTAATAATTTTTTACATTTATATAGTGCATTTCTAGACACTCAAAGCTCTTTACAATGTGAGGGGGTGTCTTAGAATGTGATACTTTAAAGTGAAATAAAATAAAGTTATGTTATTGCATACAGAATACAACGAGGTGGATGTTTTGCAACAAGGGGGAGACAGTTCTGTTCATAACAGTGGATGGGAAAAGTGACCGGTACAAGGAAATTAATTAAAAAAGTAAACGCACACCAAGTGAGATGACTCATATAATGGAGAATGAAAATAAAGATGCAGTTCAATACAGAACCTTTAATTATTTTGCATGGCCCCAATCTAAACTTTTAAACCTTTTTTAAATGTGATAGCCATACAAAAAAAAAACAAAGGGTTATCCGTGGTTTCAGATGTGTTGAGGGCCTGGATGAGTGTGAGATTTCCTTACCTGAAATGTTGTCCCAGTCCTGCCCTGTTCTACATGATGGTCCTGATACATTCGTTAGCTAACCATATTAAACGCACATTAATACAAAGAGGTCCAGTAGGTTTTCTGAAGAAGCTCAAAGTGGGCGGAGCCGGCCGTCGCCATCTCCCGGATAATCGAAAATGGGCAAAAAGGTGGGAGGTGGGTGGAGCTGGTTGCTGAAGCCACGCCCACTTGGCGTGAGGCAGCGGCGATCCACCTGTCACTCAAGTGGCCACGCCCTTAATTATGCAGAACTTTAATGCTTAATATAATTTAAACGGATGAGTAATAAAAAAAATTACCCCCTCACAGTTGTCACGAAGGGCAAAATTAGCGATATAGATATATATTTTTAAACACTTTATACTTGAGTAAAGGATGTGTGTACTTTTGCCATCTCTGTATATATACATCAAAACAATAAGTGCAATATAGCTTTCAATTGTTGTTGTTTTGTGACATTAGAAAGTGTCCTGTTTAAGTAGTTTTTTTCCATGCAAAAAAATCTATATCATACATTTTTACCATTGATTTACAAAAAACAGCCACTAAAATGTCTGTGTGTAACAACCTTGTCAGTCAAGAATCAGTTTGACATATTAAAAGACTAATTAGTTTTATCCCAAATACTCATTTTAAACTTTGTCACTATACCATTATGGCCCTTTATTGGCAATAATGTTTGAAAAGCAATACAATTTAGCATGCTCACTTATTCTTTTTTATATATATATATATATATTAGTGGTGGGCCGTTATCGGCGTTAACGTGCTGCGTTAACGTGAGACTCTTATCGGGCGATAAAAAAAATATCGCCGTTAATCTATTCTCAAAGTTGGGTTGGGAGCTGGGTCTATACTACGCAAGCTATGATGACTTTCACCCTGATATTTTAGCGCGGATGTATACCTAGCCGAATTGCACTGTAGGGGGCGAGAACGAGTCTTCGAACTAGAGGCTCGCAGTCCGTGATGGACAGATTGTTAACGGCTGGTCTATGTGGTAATACAATCGGGCAGGACATCCAAACGCTCATCTATCATTCATCAACCTCAAATATGGCTTTTCATCTGAAAGATGTATGTAGTAGCAACTTTACATGGCCGCTCAATATGATGTTAACCTAGAGAAATGTGCGCTATTGAAGTGTTTGTGTGGAAGCGCGTTTGCTGCAAGACAGGCTCCGGTGCGTCACTTGCTCTTAAAATCTTAATCTAGATTAAAAAAATTAATCTATGCCCACCTCTAATATATATATATATATATATATATAATATATTAGCACAGGTCAGAGTAAATGTGTGGTTTTAACGCTATCTCACGGCAATTTGTACATGTTTTACGAGGTGGCTAATCAGTACGACCTCACTCGTGTGATTTCTCTAAACCCCAGTGACGGGTGTTTGGTGATTCGTACAAATACATAGGAATTGGCAACTCGTAAAATATGTAGGAATTGCCGTGAGATCGGATTGGTGGTTTCAGTTTTTACATAAATACAAGTGTTACACTGAATAACAATGGAAATTATTTCACCTTCATTTGGACATTTTCTCCCATTTGAAACCTTAAAAGTGGACACTTTACTTGCTTTGAATGTGCTTTCGGTGTAGCCCATTTAACATCTACTTTGTTTATTAAAAACTACTTTTTTTGTCATATTTGCAACACAGCTTCCCCTCCAGTCCAATAGTGTTTGAAACTATGTTTCTGTAGATATAAAGATCTGGAGCAGAATCCGGATCCGCTGGTGGAGCGGGTCAGTGTGTACGGAAACGCATCGCTCGCTATGCCCGCCTTTGCCTACACCTTCTGCACTGGACTGTCAATCAAAACACTCAAAGTCCTCCATCCAATCAGACCTCAGCAGCCGGTGGTGTTCTTCAGCCCCATTTACCTTCGAACACTGGACCGTTTCTGGAAGGGGCGTGGCCTGAAGTCGATCCGCCTCTCCACCGGGTTTATGTTAATTAACACAGCACTGGAACTGTGTGAGCACGTGCATGTTTACGGATTCTGGCCGTTTGACACCGACATGCAGAACAATTCGGTTCCGTATCATTACTACGACGAGTTGAGTCCGCATCGTTACAAGCACAAAATGCCGGAGGAGTTTGTGCGGCTTCTGCAGCTCCACAGCCAGGGGGCGCTAACACTGCACCTGACGCCCTGCATGGACGTGTGATCTTATCTTGTCATTTATTCATATGAGAGGACCTATTATATTGTAATGTGGATATATTATATAATTCAAATAGTTTTGAATGAAAGCAAGCACAAAGCAAAGCGTCATCTTTATCATTTCAGGATGTCCAAAGGATAATGTTTTGTCAGAGTTTATTCACAGAAGTGTTTTGACACCAAATTAAGTTACTTGGGAGATCTGAAGCATGGATATTTATTTCCTCATGTGACTGGATACAATAAATGTTTGATATTTAATGCGTTATTGAAACGAGTCATAATTATAGACATAAAGTTATTAAAGTTTGAGCAGATATTTTCCTAACCTGTTTCTTAGTGCTTTTAGCACTTGCAGTATTTCTCCGAATGGAGTGTTTTCGATGGACTTTAGAGCCATAAAGTGAGTGAATTATTAATTTCCCTGCAGAAATGAGACTTCAGCTTGACTGCCGTGAACAACGACGCAGTTTCTCACAGCGACCGGATCAAATATAGATATAAATATACAGTAATATATCTTTAGTATCTTTAAGTTGAGTGTTTTAGTAGCTGAAGCGGCGGTGAGGGAGAGTAAACGCGAGCAGATCCGCGTCATCTGTCCATTATATGCTTCATTTATAACTTCAATTCATCAGAGCAGCTCCTGGTTGGCCAGCGATGGAGGAAAGTAAGGTAAAATAACTCCCTTAATGATAAAATATTAAATAAGCAGCGATTTCATCCGATCCTTCTTTCTCTCTATGACAGACTGATCGTGTAACTCCGCCCACAACTCCTAACAAAGCCACGCCCTCTCCGCCAAAGTCTGATGAACGGCCGAGTGAGTGCAACCGTTATTTTTGAATTTTCAAAACGTCAATTTTTGTTTTCATGATTATGTTAACGCTAATATGAACATTGAGGTAAATGTTCTGTTTTATAATTTTGCAAATGTATTGTGAATGTCCTTGAAATCATAGTCCAACTAAAATGTTCCATAAACGAGGTATAAAGCTTGTTTTTGTGCATAATATGATGTCAGCATATCATAATATGCACACAGTGATTGGCTGATAGTGTCAGTCAGAGATTTATTTATATAAATATTATATTGCTATATCCCTTATGAAAACTAACCATGGTTTTATTACAAATGAAACCAAAAGAACATGGTTACTATAGTCTAACCATGGTATTTGTAGTAAAGCTGTGGTTATTCAAATGGTAGTCAATATGCCAAAAAACAAATTTTTCTATAATAAAATCATGGTTAATTTTCGTAAGGGATTCGAATAAATGTTTAACAATTCTGGCTGAGTGTCACTAATTAAACAAGTATTCAGCAAATTGTCAGCGTGTGTGCTTCTTGTAAACAATTAGCGTATTTGCATATAACCTTTTAATTAATGGAGTAGAATAATCAAGGCTGATAAGACATGCAAACATAAAAGAAAGCCAAGGTGGACACAAGAGCAGCTGTTAATGAAAACAAGGATATAATCAATTTGTAGTTGGGATAACCTCCAATACCAAAGGTGATATCTTTTTTAAAAGCTCAGTATCGTAGAGTTTTTCTAAAATGTTTACATTCGAGGCAGATTATGCCGGTGTCTTGCCGAAAATTGGCCGTCTGCCGAAAACTGATTGCTGACAGTAATCACTTTTTGGCACGTTTTATTGGTCATTTAAAGTATCAACAGGTAAAAAAAGACTGCATGAGCAATAATCTGTCAAATATAACCCTCATGAATCAAGTGATTACAGACTCAACTTATTGAGTGAGCTGTTCTTTCTGCCTCAAATCACTTTTTGGCAAGTGTAAAACTGCATTTTATGGGTATTTATGGGTTAGTAAAAAGGCCTGCATGAGCTAAATGACTTGATTGCATTCATGAGGGTTATATTTGACAGATTATAGCTAATGCAGTCTTATTTACCTGTTGACACTTTAAATGGACAATAAAAGCCATTAAATGCAGACGCAGTTGCCAAAAAGTGATTACAGACGGCAACCAGTTTTCGGCAGACGATCAGTTTTCGGCACGACACCGGCAACAGCTGTTTTAGGATAGTTTGTGGCTTGGTCTTAGTGACTAACCAGTGTTCACACCAGATGCAACTTGTGCGAATAAATCACGCTATTCGCACGTAGTTGGACGCTTGAACATTTTGAGTTTACTCGCGTCATTCACTTGTGAAATTCACTTAATTCGCATGTGAAATTCACTTCACAACAGATGCGAATTTGTGTCATGGGAGGAGCGTCTGCCAGGCGGCTCCAGTCTTATTGCGAAATGGCTGAGATGGATTTTGTTGAGAGGGTAGCTGCGCTTTATGTGCTATGGAAGGCTGAAAAATGGCGTAGATATAGCTCAAATTGAGTAAAGAGCGTTTTTTTACAACCTACCAGATTGTCTGACCTCCTCACTCACTTTCTTCCAAGCAAGATCCTTTTTATTCCTGTTTCTATAAAAGTACGAAGATGTATCGTACCACATACAGTGACGATGATTTTGTCCTCTATTGTTGTTTCGGATTTCTGCCTCCGCTCGCTACGTCATAATCACATCACTACTAGAGCAAGCTCCTGATTGGTTAACGCGGCACAAAATATTCACCAAATTTCAGATTTTCAACTCGTTACACGCATCAAACGCCTGAAATGCTCAATTCGCGCCGTGTCATTCGCGCAAATCGCCCCATCGCGTCTTTGCATTGACTTAACATGTAAATCACTCGCGCTTAACTCTTCATTCGCGTCTGGTGTGAACGCACCTTTCGGAGTACTCTTCACCACTCCTAATGTTTCACAGATTTATGAGCTAGTTTTTGTCATAAAATACTCTTAGGGTGAATCCCATTTCTCTGTCTTACCCCTTCGTCTTACCCCTAGCCCTTGTCCCTCGAAACCGAGTGGTAAGCGCTAGGGGTGAAAACATACCCCTATGAAATGAGACACCACTTGGTTACTGTTACGTCATCATACATCGTCGCTAGCTAGTCATATATAGTTCAAGTGTACGTCATATATATGTAAAGCACGTATCAATGTCTCCAAAGCAAGTAGTGTTATGCACTGATATCAAATGAAATCCACTGCTAATGGAGTTTGGTTAAAACGGTAGACATGCATGGAGTCCATTTCAAGGCTAACGTTAGTCAGAGAATCAGTTGTTGTGCAAATCAGCAATGTAGCGTTAGCGTAGAAAACTAGCAATTTTTGCAATTTAAAACGTTACAATTAAGAACATGGTTGCAAATATTATTGTACAGGACTGTGTAGAGCACAAAACAGTCATAATTTTTAAATCAATTATTTAAGCCGAAAATACTTACATTTATGGGACTCTCTGGCCGCCATTGTTGCCGGTTGCGCAGTGTGTTCTGGGTACCGCTTGGTTTCAAGTAAGCTCGCGCAAATGCTTGGTTTTAAGGGGTATCTATGCCTTCCCTTTAGCCCTATAACCCCTCGATCAAAACCAGAATTGGGACAGCCCTTACTCTCGCGCTAAACTAAGGGGAAGGGGTAAGACAGATAATTGGGATTCACCCTTAGAGCAAAAATGTAGGAGTCCTAAATTTAGGATTGACGTCTATTTTTAAGCTTTTCTCCTAAATCAGCGAGTTTTGAGCTACTTTTAGCCTTAAGACGCTTTGAGAATACTAGCCCTGTTGACTTTGAATATACATTTTATTCATGTTACAGGCGGCACATTTGTTCATAACTTTGAGAGAACGTTGCCTGAGAACGTTATTGCTGGTTATTGTTTATTAATGCCGGTGTTTATGTGTTTCTGGTTGTATTGTGAGAGTCTGGTTTTGTCCTACAGTGAGTTTGGGCAGCCCAGAGTTACTAAAAGAATTGAAACAACCGCATGCTCTCAAACACGTCCCTGCGCACAAGGGACTGACCAAGGTGTTCTGTGGACGAGGACGACAGGTGAGACACACTATAGCACCTACAGCAATGTAAAAGTTCATATTTTATTGTTTACCAATTGTCCATGTTTCAGAATCAGGAGGCAGAGAGTCAGTCGAAAAACCTGCACTGAAACGCCACTGGGACTGTTCGGTGGTGATTACAGTTGATTGGCTGTTTGAGCTGTCTGTCAGAGATAAGCCCCACCCCCTGCGGTGGATTCTGTTTCTGGTTATGAGGATCTTCCACATCTGTCATATTTGTGTGCGATTATGAAAGCAGCCTTTCAATCTG
>CM049864.1:290000-297500 GCA_027474115.1 Schizopygopsis malacanthus | reverse complement strand
TCGAACAACTGGAGACTCGAGGACACAAACTGCACTTTAACCCTTCACACACTGACTCTGACTGTAATGATCAGGTGGCTCCCGCTGTTGTTCCTGAGGAGCAGGGAGGATATGACATCATCGGAGAGTGTGCTGGACAGCACTTCCAGGTGTCCCGCCTCCTGCTGCACCTAAGCTCCGCCCTCGGCCCCGCCTCCGACGTGCTGCTGGATCCATACCTGCTCTGCTGGGAGGAGCTCATCAAGTATGACATCAGTACAGCAGGGATTATATTAAGGATGCATCCATCTAAACCTGTTTTGATAAATCACCAAATAAGCTAAAAAAAAGGGTTATCAAAAGATGCATTTTAATGCTTTATATTCCACAAAAATGATGTTGCTTTAAAGCACATCTAAGCCTTCTGCATTGGAGCCTTTCATTATGTTTTTCACAACTGAAGATCATTTATGTTTAGTCTATTTAT
Source organism: Schizopygopsis malacanthus (assembly GCA_027474115.1). Classification (NCBI taxonomy): domain Eukaryota; kingdom Metazoa; phylum Chordata; class Actinopteri; order Cypriniformes; family Cyprinidae; genus Schizopygopsis; species Schizopygopsis malacanthus. Next base: position 297,034 of record CM049864.1, on the reverse strand, counting down.
TTATTTATGCATTCTATCATTTGTGACGTGTCTAAAAAACGCCATACATTCCAAAGAAAGGCTATTTATAGTTTTATATTTATATAACATTTACTATAATGATAAATTGTTAACACACATTTAACACAAACATTAATTTGTATATTTATTTAAATTCAAAATGTACCAAATGTAGCATTCACATCCAAAGTTTTAAATTAATTAAATGAAATATTTTGGATAAATTAATATAGGATACATTTATATTTTATAGTTTCTGTTTCCCTTTTAACTTTTGTAAAATTTTACCTAATTTTGCTGTTTTTGTCATTTTGTATGTCAGTATATTTTTATTCATTTTTATTTTAGTGCATCAAGTTAAACTAAATGAAAATTTAGAAATATTTCATTGGCTACAAGCTAAAATTAAATACAAGTTTACAACATAAAAAAAATATATATATATATTTTTTTTTACTTTTACATTTGTTTATGATTTATGGCTTTTATGAACTAGAATAAATCTTGGCTATTGTCTAATCTCTCTACATTTTGTAAAGTTTTCTCTTTAATTATAAAGAAGCAATGTGTAGTAATTGTTAACGAGGTGTAGATATTCTTAGCTGACTAACAGTTGAACTGTTGTCAGATTGGTATCGGCAGTGAAATCCTGGATTAATTTGTTCTCACACAGTGATTGTGTTCTGTGCTGCAGGTTCATGGAGGCTCTGGGCCCTCTGGTGGGCTTTTTCACTCATAAAGTTGAGGAGAAGATCACACTGATCCGACAGCTTTCGCTGGAAGAATACGGCAGACAGAACCCAACAGCCGACAAACACGTAGCCCCGCCCCTTCCGCACGCCTACCACTCTGTGCGCTCCATGCTGGAGGCGGAGCTTCAGAGGGGCGTGGTCTCCTTCGACACACAAACGCCCTCTGGCAGTCGGACTTTGCTCCGCCTCCACCGCTCGCTGCTATGGCTACAACTGCTGCTGGAGAAGCTAGGGACGGAGCGCGAGGGGCGGAGCCTAAGCGAGCTTTGCCGCGATGCGTACTTGGAGGTTTTAGCGCCACATCATCCCTGGCTTGTGCAGCGCGCAGCTGAGCTAGTGTTTCGCACGATGCCTGACCGCGGCGCCTTCCTGAAACTGGTGTGCGTGCGCACGCAGGAGGAGGCGGAGCCTGTCATAGGCGTTGTCGTCGAGGCAATCCGAGAAATTCACCAACGGACTCAGAAAGAGCTGGAGATCAGAAACATGTTGGACCTTCCTTAACACACACATAAACACTCATGAGAGATGTTTTAAAAATGTGTGTGTGTGTGTGTGTGTGTAAAGACAACCTGAATTCTGGAAATGTTTTTTTAACTCTTTAAGGACGCCATCGCTCTGAACTCTCGTTGTTTGCACATGTCATAGAATTAAATGAAGCAGGACAAAATTAATCTTGACAAACTATGAAGGTCTAAGCCTCGAGCATCGACGATAGATCGCTGTTTTTCGATGGAAAGCTTATAAGGAATGTATTTGCTAAATTTGTGTAAGCAGTACACATCAAAACATCCATAATAAAACGCAGTACATACCAGCTTCGTGTAGTATTGAGTCACAAACACATCCACTGCTGTAAATCCCAGTTTAGTTCGAGAGGTAAGGATCCATTGAACAACATCAGATCGTGTGTTAAAGTCCAATGAAGGAATAACGTTGTTATATGGATGGATATTATTTTGTTTACATCTCATTTCTTCAGGGATAGTTATTGTTTGTATCCGTTTTGGAATAGCTCACACTCAAAAAACTCTGTCTTGGTTGGAAAATTTCTAAAAGTTGGAAATTAATTTATTTAAACGTGTCATCTGAGGGGGGCGGGACTTAGCGATCAGCTTTTTGGACAAAATAAACATTTTTTTCAAAAAATTTTATATATTTTTTTCATATATTCCTGGACGAAATCACTTAAAAGATTGTGAAGTTGGAATATAGCCAAATTCGAGCAAAAGTATTATTAATGCAGTAAAAAAAAAAAAAGAAAACTCCCAACGGCTTTGCAACCAGAAGCTTTAGGCTTAGCTTTGGCTTCCTGAAAGGAAAGTACTAGAGATGTTATAACAGTTGGTAAATCTGATAAAACAAATCAAATTCATCCAAATAAAATACATTGTTTTATACATAAAAAAAAGTATCAAAAATACAAAGAAATATGGCCCCCAAACATGCCAACTGAACAGCAGAGGCTAAATATTTTTTCTTTTTGATACATTTGTAATTTTAAATACATCTTTTTATTTTATTAGAATGAATTTGTCTTTCATCAGATTTACCAGATGTTATAATTTCTATTCGTGCTGGTCAATTATGAACTCCTCCCCTTTGTCTAGCCCCTCCCATTTGAGTGACTCCTCCCCTTTGTGTGGCCCCTCCCATTTGAGTGACTCTTCCCCTTTGTGCGGCCCCTCCCATTTAAGTGACTCCTCCCCTTAGTGTAGCCCCTCCCATTTGAGTGACCCCTCCCCTTTGTGCGGCCCCTCCCATTTGATTGACTCCTCCCCTTTGTGTAGCCCCTCCCACTTGAGTGACTCCTCCCCTTTGTGTGGCCCCTCCCATTTGTGTGACTCCTCCTCTTTGTGCGGCCCCTCCCATTTAAGTGACCCCTCCCCTTTATGTGGCCCCTCCCCTTTGATTGACAAATCTCACTCCAAACTTTAGCTATAACTCGAGAACCCTAGTAATGTCAACCTCTCTTAACAATATTGCTCTCATTATATCCGACGTGACTCCACAGACCACTCGATCTCTAATAAGGGATTCTTGCAATTGTCCGAATTCACATGATTTTGCCCTTAGCTTTAACTCAGTGAGATGCTGGCTAAATGACATGTCCCCTTGTACGCACGTAAACAAACTTGTACCTTAGGTTATGTTCTTCTTGGGGTTACAGTAGCTTTAAAATGTCTCCATAATTCTGGTCAGATGTTGCTTATCATCTCCTTCTTCAAAAGTGAAGGTATTGTACACTTCCACTGCCTCTTCACCGGCAACATGAAGAAATAACGAGGACTGTACTTTATCTGACGTGTCAGCTCCTCCGATAGCTGTTTGATATAGCTCAAACCTTTGTCCAAATCTTCTCCAATTTTCCAGAGCTGTAAATTAAGTCCTTCCATGTTTGTCCAACACTGTTGTTTACTTCCGACACCATGTTTTAATGTGTTTAATATAGAGCAAGACACTAGACAGACCTCCTCTAGGTTTGTTGCCAACAACAAGATTGTTTAACGAACTGTGGCTTCCACATGAACTGCATCATAATCAAGATGAACTATTACATATCATGACATAAATAACACACAATTAAGATGCAGTGAATGCATATGTATATTAAACAATGCCATTCGAAATAATGTCAAATTTAATTCAATTTGCTTATTTTACGTATCTCAGTTAATATAATTTAATATCAAATCATTAATTATATTTTTTGTCAATGACACTGAATATATTCATAAAGCATCATGACAAATTTCCCCCCTCCCCATATATAGGATCAGATCTAGACCCCTCCCATTTGAGTGACTCCTCCCATTTGTGTGGCCCCTCCCACACGAGTGACTCCTCCCATTTGAGTGACTCCTCCCCTTTGTGTGGCCAGATCCTAGTATTAAGCTGCCCGAGCTTTTGCCAAAGCCTCATTATATAAGATGATAAAACTCTACAGCAGTGCTTCCCAAACGGTGCGCCGTAGCAGTATTGCAGGAGGGCGTAGCCAGGCTAAATCAAAATATTTAAATAATTAAAATATTCGAATTGTTCTAAAATGTGACCCCCCCCCCCCCCCCCCCCCCCTCCTTATTACACAAATGAAATTTAGATGTTTTTAGGTTTTATTTTTTATAAACATAGTTATGTATTTCATTGCAATAGATTTGTGAACTATGTACAGTAGCTTCTGTTACACACTTTGATGCAATATAATTGTAAATAGTACGCAGAAAACGTAGTGTTATGGATTTCAATTTATTTGTAAAGAATGTTTACATCATCTTATTTTCACCATCATATAAAAATATTAAATTAATGTAAACATTATTTACAAATAAATTTAAATCCATAACACTACGCTTTCTGCATAATATTTACAATTATATTGCAATTATAAAGATATACTTGTATATTAGATATATTTAATAAAGCAGAGACAATCTGCTTCATTAAATATATCTAATATACAAGTATATCTTTATACCATTAATCTATATATTTCGTGGAGCTTTTGCTATGTTTTGGGGGGGGGGGCTTACCCCTCTGAAGTTTGGGAAGCTCTGCTCTACACCATTCATATAGCCTATCTATGTAAAATAAATGCATTTATATCTTGTCATAATTTCATATTCCAATGCATAAAATATATTGAGTTAATCTGTAGTCATTGCAATAGCATTTATTGTGTGCATTCAGTTTGACATAAGCAAAATATGCAAAATTGTTTGTTAAACACAATGTTTTTATTTCCTGTTTCCATTTTTCATTTATAATGATAATCATTTGTTTTTCGAATATAAGTTTCACAATTTTCATGTCAGGCAATATATAACAGTATATTGAGGATATTTAATAAGATACATCTAGGTTCTGAGTTCAGTGTTTTTTACAGAGAGTGAAGAAAGAATAAGACACCGTCTCACAATGAAGGACAGATGATGAACCGGGATGAGTCTGAGATATATTAGTCATCTGGAGAGAACTCAAAGTGACGTGTCGCGTTATTGGTTTGGAGAGAAACACAGACGGGGATAAAGAGCTCGACGGTGCTGTCAGTGTGTGTGTGTGTGTGTGTGTGTGTGTGTGTGTGTGTGTGTGTGTGTGAAAGAGAGACAGAGAGAGTGTGTGTGTGTGTGTGTGTGTGTGTGTGTGTGTGTGTGTGTGTGAAAGAGAGACAGAGAGAGTGTGTGTGTGTGTGTGTGTGTGTGTATATGTGTGTGAGAGAGAGTGTGTGTGTGTGTGTGTGTCAAAGAGAGAGACAGAGAGAGTGTGTGTGTGTGTGTGTGTGTGAGAGAGAGTGTGTGTGTGTGTGTGTGTGTGTGTGTGTGTGTGTGTGTGTGTCAAAGAGAGAGAGAGAGTGTGTGTGTGTGTGTGTGTGTGTGAGAGAGAGAGAGAGAGAGATGTGTGTGTGTGTGTGTGTGTGTGTGAGAGAGAGAGAGAGAGAGTGTGTGTGTGTGTGTGTGTGTGTGTGTGTGGAAAGCTCTCGAATGATGTTATCGTAGCGCAGGTGTGTTTGTCGTTTCATTGTTTGTGTAAGCACGTGTGTGTCGCCATGTCATCGTTGATATTTTCCGAAGCATGAGTTATGGAAGATGAATATGTGCGGTCACATTTGTGATATTTCACAGGCAAAAAAAAACAAATTACCTAAAAACCTGTTACCTTTTTATGAAAGCCCAACCTTTCCATGTAAGAAAAACAAAGCATGCTTTGAAAGTCATAATTATGAGATAAAAATGTGAATTTATGACTTGAGTTTCTGACTTTATAAGTTGGAACTCACATAATTATCACATAAACAGTCATTTTTATGAGATAAACATAATTCTGAGATAAATAGTCGAAATTGACAATGTCATTAATATGACTTTAAAAGTAAAAATGTACATACTAAGTCATAATTATGCTGAAAACTCCTAATTATAAGATGAGAAGTCAAAAATATGATTTTAAAAGTCAAAATTGACAAATATGATATAAAAACGAAATTATGATGTCAGAATTATGACTTTAAATGTATATAGCAATTCATTATTATGAGATAAAAACCTAAGTTTCTGACTTCATAAGTCTGACTTAAAGTCATAATTATCACATAAACAGTCATTTTTATGAGATAAACATAATTATGAGATAAATAGTCGAAATTGACAATGTCATAATTATGACTTTTAAAGTCAAAATATACATATTAAGTCATAATTATGAGATAAAAAGTCAATATTGATGTAAGTTACAATTATGAGATGAAAGGATGAAATTATGACTTTAAATTGACATACTAATCCAATTATGAGATACTATATCAAAATGATGTTTCATGATATATGACTTCAAACGTCGAAATTATGATATACTAAGTCATGATTATGAGATAAAGTTGAAACTGACTTACTAAATAAAAATTGTCAACTCATAATTTTAATTTCGAAATCGTTTTAATCTCAATTTAAATGATTAAATTAACAATTAGCGCACTGAAAGTCATAATTTCATCTGATATGACCTAAGCTTGATTGTTTTTCTTAAGTGGTGGAAATAGGCTTCCATAGATTTCTGTCGGTCAGCGCATTAAATTTATTCGTAATTATGCGAAACTCGCGCAAAAATTAGCGCGGAGCGACCACATGACTACGACTTAACAAGTGAGCTCACTGGTGACTTCATGTGCTGTTTCCATGTTAACGATATCCCATCTGCTTGATTATGGATATAATAATGCGCGAGATCTACACTCGCGGTATGCTAACACGCGTCTAAAGTACAGAAGTCGGAAATAATGTGCAATAATTCGATTTACCGTATCTTAGAAACGTATAAAATCTATTCCATGGCGTAGAGCGCTCAGGCAGCACGCATGAAGTAAATCGTAGTAAACGTACGAATTAATCACCGCTCTGTGTAAACATTGAACCGATCCCAACATCAGGCTGTAAGTTGTGTGCTGATGCGCGACGGTAACGTTAATTTGAAAGCTTGGCCGCGTTTGGCTCTTTATTTTCCCCAATGTTTCAAACGCACAACACTGTGGCAGTAACCCGATAGAAACACAACACATTCACTACTGGGGGCGGATTGAAGGAACACAAAATAAAAAATAAACACGCGGCAGGCTAGCGGTTCGCTAATAAGCGCTACGCTAATGTCATGACTCGAATCCCCTTGAACGTCCAAATGTCAAATCACATAAAAAAAATAAAAAGCTAAGATTCTACCAAAGCTACGAAGAAACGAACTAAAGTTTCGCGAAACATATGCAGCTAATATTTGCGTCATATTTCCGCTATGCTAACG
>CM049864.1:275000-280000 GCA_027474115.1 Schizopygopsis malacanthus | reverse complement strand
TCCTGGCCGAGATTAGGGAACTGGATCCACAGGGCCTGGGAACGACACTCCTAGCCGAAGATTACCTGGGGAACTGGATCCACTGAAATTAGGGAAGGACCTGGGAACGACACTCCTGGCCGAAATTAGGGAACTGGATCCACGGGACCTGGGAACGGCACTCCTGGCTGAAATTAGGGAACTGGATCCCACAGGACTGAAATTCGGGAACTGGAACGGCACTCCTGGCCTGAAATTAGGGAACTGGATCCATGGGACCTGGGAACGACACTCCTGGCTGAAATTGGAGAACTGGATCCACTGGACCTGGGAACGGCACTCCTCGCTGAAATTCGGGAACTGGATCCACGGGACCTGGGAACGGCACTCCTCGCTGAAATTAGGGAACTGGATCCATGGGACCTGGGGACTCCCTGAAATTGGGAACGGACACTCCTGGCTGAAATTAGGGAACTGGATCCACAGGACCTGGGAACGGCACTCCTTGCTGAAATTCGGGAACTGGATCCACGGGACCTGGGAACGGCACTCCTCGCTGAAATTAGGGAACTGGATCCTGGGACCTGGGACGACACTCCTGGCTGAAATTGGAGAACTGGATCCACGGGACCTGGGAACGACACTCCTGGCTGAAATTAGGGAACTGGATCCATGGGACCTGGAACGAACTCCTCGCTGAAATTCGGGAACTGGATCCACGGGACCTGGGAACGGCACTGCTCGCTGAAATTCGGGAACTGGATCCACGGGACCTGGGAACGGCACTCCTCGCTGAAATTCGGGAACTGGATCCATGGGACCTGGGAACGACACTCCTGGCCGAAATTGGAGAACTGGATCCACGGGACCTGGGAACGACAATCCTGGCTGAAATTAGGGAACTGGATCCATGGAACCTGGGAACGGCACTCCTCGCTAAAATCGGGACTGGATCCTGGACCTGGGAACGACACTCCTGGCCGAAATTATGGAACTGGATCCACGGGATCTGGGAACGACACTCCTAGTCGAAAATTATGGAACCGGATACACGGGACCTGGGAACGACACTCCTAGTCGAAATTATAGAACTGAATCCACGGGACCTGGGAAAAGGATCCATGGGGCAACTAGGGGGTATCAGTTACGGTCTGGTCTTAGCAATCTGACAAATCTTGAATCTTTATAAACAGTCTTTTGCATTTAAGTGTTTTCCTTTAACTGGAATTAGAGATTTTACCGTCAGACTGAAGACAAAGTTAAAAAAAACTCATTTTGGCAAAATTATTTATTTTTGAAAGCTCATGAGAGATGTATCAGGTCACACACACACACACACACATGCATGCAAACACACTCACACAAATACACACACACACACAAATACACACACTCTCTTCTCTCTCTCCCACACACACACACACACGCTAAAGTGGGTGGCTCAGCTAAAGGTCATTCACCGGAACACAAAGCTGCATGAAAGCCATTAATTCATCATTATTAACACACACACACACACACACACTGACACACACGCGCACGCACACAAACACACACTCACACACACACATACACACACACACGCTAAAGTGGGTGACTCAGCTAAAAGTTATTTATCAGAACACAAAGCTACATGAAAGCCATTAATTCATCATTATTATTACACACACACACACACACACACACACATAGTAAATGGCAAAAACAAAAAAACAAATCCGAGCTCGTGACAGCCAGGTGTAAATCGATTTGTGAAGATTGAAAGATTGTCTGTGTGTGTGTGTGTGTGTGTGTGTGTGTGTGTGTGTGAGTGAGAGAGAGAGAGCGAGAGAGAGAGAGAGAGAGAGCGAGAGAGAGAGAGAGAGAGAGAGAGAGAGTGAGTGTGTGTGTGTGTTCTGTATATATGGTTATATAATTCCTGATAGATGCTGCTGCTCCGGATGTGAGCGAAACAACGTCACGTCATGTGTGAGCGCGCGAGTAACCTTGCGCGCGCCCGTGCGATCGATCAGTTTGATAGGAACGATCGGATGCGCGTTCGCGATCCGTTAAGGAGGAGCGCGCCGCGTGCGCACACACACACACACACGGGAGCGCGCAACAGCATCAGCATCGTCAGATTGTCCTTTAACACATTAGATGCATTCACACACACACACACACACACACACGCACACACACACACACACACACACACATATACATAGTGAGAGAAAGAGAGAGACGCATTGCGCAACGCCTTCCGGTTAAAATAAAATAAACCATTTCCGCACCGGAATCACGCGCCGCCGTTAAATCGAGCGTCTTTTATAAGGCACACTCACCCCAGCTGCTCGCCGTTCTCCCGAGCAGCTCGTGCGTCCGCGGGTTCCAGAAGGAGTCCTTCCAACCCCCGGATTCCTTCTTCTCGTCGTCTTTGGCCATGTCTCCGGTGCGCGCCGCTTTGATAACCGCTGGAATGAAAAGCGCAATGGAACGGCTGGTGCTCACGGATGCGGTTCGGTCTTTTTTTCTCGCTCTTCCCGTTGATAACCGAGCAGAGTGCTGCAGCGCCGCGCACTAATCCAGAGACACTGCGGTAAAAACGCGCTGAGCGCACGCGCACCCGGTAATACCCCAGCCCCCCCTTCTCCATCTCCCATCTCCAAAACCCCGCCTCCATCTACAGCTCTCAAGCCAATCGCGTCTCTCTCCTCTCTTCTGGCCACGCCCCCCGCTGGTCCAGCGGCTCCGCATCCTGCATCCGCGCCTCTCCGGTGATGCTCCGGTTCGTTTATTCGCCCCGGTCGATCGATCGCTTGCTGATCCGTCGGTGTCTGTGTTTGCGTTTCCGCTTCACCGAGTCTCTCTGACGTTAAGAGCGACGGAACGTCGTGTACAGACACCGCGGACGCGGCTCATTATGAATATGACAGCTAATGCATGTCTGAAGAGAAGAATACAGTGGTACAGTGACCACCACAAAGAACATGTACATTTCACAAAAATTATACAGAATTATTTTGTTTTGATGCGACTATTCCATCCACTTTTATTCTGAATGTATGCTATTGTAAGATTGGAAATATATTTTCTTGACCCAAAATATTTTTGATGTATATTTTGGTATATGAAGGCTGAAACTAAATATATATATTTTTATGCAAAAAAATATTTCCATGACCTTCACTGTTTACAACATATTATAAAAACAATATATATATATATATATATACTGTATGTGAATCATGCATAATGCATTTACGTTTATGCTTTATATTCAGAAATGGATAATAAGTGATTAAATGGAATCTGGATTACAAAAATTAACGAATTAGATTCAACTACATCTTAAAATACTCATTATCATACTACACTTATTTTTTTGTGGATTACATGATTGCATATTATTTATATTTATATGATTTATTTATAGAGCACCTCATAACTTTAAATGAGTTCGAGGAACAACAAGTAATGAGTTATTAATTGATCTTCAAACCTTATGTGATTGATGAAGAGCGATCAGCAGGAGCCGTCTCATGCACTGCTTTAAAAACATACAGCAGAATTTAATATCTTTAATATCCCGGAGTCCACCGGTAGCCATTTCAGAGAAGCCAAAACAGGAGCAATATGATGACTTTTTTACCAACACCTGAGCTGCCGCCATTAGTCAGATGTATGCACAGCATTTGACCACTGGATTCACACACACACACACACACACTCACACTCACACTCACTCACTCACACACACACTCGCACTCTCACACACACACACACACACACACGCACTCGCACTCGCACACACTCACACTCACACTCACACACACTCACTCACACGCACACTCGCACTCACACATACACACACACACACACTCACACTCACTCACTCACACACACACTCGCACTCTCACACACACACACACACACGCACACGCACACACTCACACTCACACTCACACACACTCACTCACATGCACACTCGCACTCTCACACATACACACACACACACACACTCACACTCACTCACTCACACACACACTCGCACTCTCTCACACACACACACACACACACTCACACTCGCACTCACGCACTCGCACTCGCACACACTCACACTCACACACACTCACACTCTCTCACACACTCCCACACACACACACACACACACACACTCACACAAACATGTGAGTATGTGTGAGACGTGACATGACTTTTTTCTCACAATTCAGACTTTTTCTTGCCCACAAATCTGACTTTTTTTCTTTTCCACAAATCTGACTTTTTTTCTTTTCCACAAATCTGACTTTTTTTTCACAAATCTGACTCTTTTTTTTCTCACAATTCTGCCTTTTTTTCTCAATTCATACTTTTTTTTTTTTTGTGCAATTCTGATTTTTGTTCCCGCAATTCTGAATTTTTTCTTTCCCACAATTCTGACTTTTTTTCTCGCAATTCTGATTGGAAATTCATCAATGTAAATATGATCTATTCAGCTCTTGGATGATGTGCATGTAAGGATTGGCCCAGTGGTCAGAGGAAATAATTACAATCAAGCTGGTCAGAGATTTAGTGGATCCCAAAAAGGTGGTTCATGACAGTGAGGTGCGGAAATAATAACTGGTCACATACTGAAACACAAACAAAAAACACTGTACAAAACAAAACTGCAACAATGTGCAAAGAAAGGCTACACCAAATACTTTAGTCCAATTTCCAACAGGATCTCTCCTTTGGCTTTTACAATCAGCAACACTTTAAGCTCTGTAGCCCCTCATTTATAAGAGCTAGCTCCCTCTTCAGACTGTACCAAGTGCACAAACAGGGTCCACATATACACACGTTATACACAGAAAAAAAATAAAAGAATGAAACATTACACATATACACAAATAACAATCTGTGTAAACCCATGGATCCTTAAACATACCATATAAAAATGAAAAAGAAAATAAAAGTAAATATTAGTTCAGCTGCTATTCCCCCGTCCCCCCAGACAAAACTATCAATGGTTCAGTCCAATAAGGGCATGCTAATGC
>CM049864.1:227500-262500 GCA_027474115.1 Schizopygopsis malacanthus | reverse complement strand
ACACAACAGTGTGGTTATGCAAATAAAATAGCAATGCATTATGGGAGCTATCATAACTGTTTACTGTAGATCTACATCAGGTGGTTAAGTGGGTTACTTTGGTCTTTAATCAGGAATTGTGAAATGATTGGGAAAAATAAAAATACATAAATTAGTACTTTTTCACAATTGTATGTGTTTACTTATATTTACATATGCAAAGAATTACACTGCGTAGTTACATAGACAACAATACATTGTATGAGTCACAATTATACATTTTTATTATATGCCAAAAATCATTAGATATTAAGATCATGTTCCATGAAGATATTACCTACCGTAAATATATAAAAACGTAATTATTGATTAGTAATATGCTTTGCTAAGAACTTCATTTGAACAACTTTAAAGATGATTTTCTCAATACTTAGATTTTTTTTTTTTTGCACCATTTGTCCTATCATAAGCCATACATCAATGGAAATATCATTTATTCAGATTTCAGATGATCCATAACTCACTTGTGACTCCAGGGTCACACATAATGAAACAGTAGCTAGGTGGCAGTGTGACCTCGTCTCTAACTTGATTTAGTTTTATCGAGCCTGGTGTTAACTTGCAGCAAAGCTGCAGTTTGTTTTTGTTAAATCTAATCTCTTAATTTACAACAAGTGCAGTTTCAGCGCGTCTGTCACAATCTCTAATCGCACTACAGCGAAGGAAGAGCTCATGAATATTAATCGCGTCAGCCTCGTCGCTGATTGGACGCGCGGCCTGATTAATATTCACGAGCCCTTCGCCATAGTAGGCCGCGGAGGCGGAACTTCCGGGAGATGGAAAGTTGTCAACAGTTTCGCAGGAGGAGAATTAATCTGTAAATCTGAGTTCGTTAATGTCGCTTTAAAGAAAATCCAGTCAGTAGCTGACGCGACGTCGTTCGTGTGGATCTGATGCGAATGCTGGAGAATAAAGACACTTCTCGGGTGTGGATGATCAATCTCAATCAGTCTCCGGGAGTCTAACGGGATTTTAATGTTTGTTTTTATTTTAACGGAATACTCTCTCTTTTATCCGGGGGTTTTAGCTGGAGTCTTTAGTGTGTTAAAGTTCACAGAATCTACAACTTGACTCTCTAAAGTGATACCAGCCTCGCTTTAAGGGACTAATTCACATTTCTGGGGGGGGCTCGGGTTCGATCCAGACCCAGACATCTCTTCTGTTGGTTCTGTTTGATTGATCTGCTCCGATTCCTGTCATCTGTTGAGCCGATGCGGGTTAGTTTGCTGTAAGTAAATGTCAGGTTTCAGTGGGTGTTGTGCAATGCGGGTATTTACTTAAGCCTTAAGGCGATAGAGGAGCGTGTTCGGTGACGTCACCGGTGACGCTGCACGCGCGGGATTCTGCTCCGAATCAAATCTGACTCCGGTTCTGGAGTGCACGGGTTGATTCGAATTCGAAGCGTAGTTTGATTACATGCACGTTTTTTTGGCGTCGTTTTGGGTTATGACGTGCAGGATAAGGGGTTAATTAAATATTAAAAACTTGAAATCGAATATACATTTCCCCCAGGTTTCACTTAAACCCGATCCTAGACTAAAATCTAAAGCTGAGCTGTTTCAACTGGTCTTAAAATATCATATAAAGGCCTTTATTTTGCCTCAAAATGCACATCAGGCACGTTTATAAAAATTACTTAAATGTCCTAATTGAGCTATAGCCTAATCAAGTGAAACCAGTTGAGTTTACACTCGCTCCAGTTTTGATTTTAGGTTTGAGGCATGATATTTTCTAACTTTATCCGAATGCGATGCAGAACTGTGACGTTTAAATATTTAACTCTTGAAGTTCAGCACAAAATGGCTGACGCTTTCCACTCGCTCCAGTTTTAATTTGACGTTAAATGCACAAACTGGTTTTAATTCGAAGCTATTTAGCAATACAAGTGTTTTTTAGATTATGTGGAACACCACTGAACTTTTTTCTCCTGCTGTAGTTTTAATTTGAGCTTAAACGCATGCTCGTTTTTCATTCAAATCAAAATCATATGTGCAGCCAAAGCTAACATTTAGAGTTTAATCCTATTTAAGTTGTTTGAGTTTCTTGCTCTAGCTTTTTGATATTTTTTTTTTTAGTATTTTGAATAAAAAAATAATATTGAACTCTTTTAGTTGCTGACTTTTTTGTAGCTTTTCCCAGTTTTAATTTGACGTTAACTGTTTTAATTCGAATCAAATGTGCATTACAAGTTTTACTCTGTACGTGTTTGTAGATTTTGCACGAAATTGCAGAATTAGTCTCCTGCTTCGGTTTTAATTTGAGGTTAAAAGCATGCACATTTTTGCATAACCTTTCCATTTGAAATATATTTAAGTTGTTTCTTGTTCTAGCTTTAATTGACTGTTGCATTATTGAACCAAATGAGCAGTAAAAGCTGCACCGTTTTTTTTTTTTTAACACAGATTGCTGTCAACGGAAACTGAACTTCTCATTTTTGTAGTTACCAAACTTGTCCTGCAGACTTAAAATGATGTCCTGACACGTCCAGGCCTTGAGCTGCAGCTATAACCCATGCAAAAACGCCCTAACTAGGGTGTTTGTTTTCTTAGCATCTCTCGGGTAGGCTGCTTGATCTTGGAAGGATCAGATCTGTGCATGCATGGAGATCAGGAGCCTCTGTATTGTGCCCTGAGCTGTGAACGCACATATTGCACGACTGCCAGAGTTAAACAGCCATCAGAGACGAGACTTGCGCAATCGCCGGGCAGAGAAACTGTTACTGTACTGGCTGTGGTTACACTCGAAACAGCCACGGGGAGAAGGAGGACAGAGCCAAGTGCATTGGATTTAATCCGTTTAGGTTTTGAGAGATTTTACCTGAGGATTGAGAATATGATTTATCTGATTCAGATTGACCCGAGAGGCTGAGTTGAAGAAACCCCAGGCTTGCTTTGGAATGGTTAGGAGTCGGACGTTGGTTTCTTAAAGCTTGTTCTTTAAAATAAAGAACAAAGATTGAGTTGGCAGTGCTTAACGTCACACCAGAATGAGTGGCGGAAAGAAACGGAGCGGGTTTCAAATCACTAGCGTCACATCGGACTACAATCAGGGTTCTGGTGAAAACCATGCTGTAGAGCTCCTCAGCCCTGGATCTCAACGAGCCACGCCCCCTTCTGCCATAAACTCCGCCCATGGGAGGAGCCCCAGAAGCCAGACAACGTCGCCTACATTCATCCTATCCAATGGGCTGTCTCTACGCAATAACCCCGCCTTCCAAACGCAACAGAGCTTCAGTCAGCCCTCCACGCCCGTCACGGCTAGGAAGCAAAGTTCGTTAGACGGGGCGTCGCGGTTCCGCGTCGTGCGTTTGGATCAAGGACCGGGCGAGCCGTTTAAACGCGGCCGCTGGACATGCGTGGATGTGATGGAGAGGGAAGTCGAGGAGCGAGGGTTACGCCGCGTGATTGACAGCATGAGACACGCCCACTCACTGGAGTCCTTAGAGACGGTCGGGCTGGGCGGAGCAGTGGGCGGAGCCAGACTCAAACCGTTGGGCTTGCAGATAGGTCACATGATACACTCGCAAGGCACCGCCCAATACCGGACAGACTCCGCCCACAGCGGCCCGCCCTCGCCCACACACGACACGCAGCCAATCAGGTCGCCGATCACGCCCCGGATACGCAGCATACCCACCCCGCTGCGATTCGACATGGACGCTATCGGCAAGGTGAGCATCCGTTGTCTTAAAGATGCTTTAAAGGCTAAAATATGGTGTATATTTTAGTTTTTATGAAAACTTCAATCTGTACTAAATCTAGCGTTTTACAGTTTAACATGTTACTTCGGTCCGCATCCGGACCCGCCTCCATTTTGTATTTCAAGAGCACTGATTATATTTCCTACTTTAATAAACGCATGTTAAACTTGTAAATCATCCGTTTAGCTTTTAAATGTCTATTTGGAGATGGTCTGAAATGTAAACACGGGCGATTAACTTTTCCTTTGTTATCATGACATCCAGTGAGTTTATGACGTTTGATAATTGGACTTTTTAATTATGAATATTATTATTGTTATCACTTAGATTATGGCCATTTGACTTATAGCAGTGTCCAGTGTTTCCCATTCATTGATTTATTTTTTCCACCCGTCACAATATTAAAACTGACCGCCACAAATACATTTTCCAGAACGATTATATTAGCTTGAATAAACCGAGCACAGCACGTTTCAACATTGAAATACAGCACGGGTGTTTTTACATGAAAAGAACCGAGCATCTTCAGATGTCATGTTCACTTCGTTATTACTGTAATGTCTGATAAAGTAGCGTTTGAGCGCATTACATCTGCGTTACAGTGGAAACCGCTATATCTCCTGCTACAACAGCGCCCCCTGCTGGAAGATAATTAACGTGCACGTCTGTGGAAACACTGTCTGTCTGCAAACATAAACAACGCTTCGGAACTGTTTTGAGAAGGTGCTTACGTTTTGACCCATGTATTATTAGGGGGGGGGGGGCGATATGACCAAAATCTTATATCACGATATGACAAATTTTATATCACAATAACAATATATATCACGATATAGTGATTTTTTTTTTATTTTAAAAAGGTTTTTATTATATAATTTTTTTTGATACCATGTCATTTTCATAATCCTTGTCACCGATATCAAACTAATACAAGCCTAAAGAGAGAAACTCAACCTCACTGAAGATAAATAAACAGTCAGTGATGAAATACGGATAAGAAACTAATTACAAGCAATAGGACGAAAAACTACAATAATTAAGAAACGCTACATTGTGTATATTAATTATTCTTCACTGTGTTAACTATATCTATCTATGATAGATATAATCAACACGTGTATCATGTATAGATTCTATACATATTATAAATATATAATTATTAATTCTGATTAAAGTTATAAAAGTGATTAAGTCGAGAGTAGTGTGCTGTGATTAACATGAATATTGGAACGCTTCCCCTTTAAGAGCGAAGTCCGGATTCAATATAGCTCTTGTATGTGTTTCTCTTTCTGCCGTTTACTCTCTCTTAAGACCTAAATCACTGTGTTAACGAGGATACTTGCAAAGACGGGGATTCTGACGAATATAAGTGTGTTTATGTAATCGTTCAAAGTCAGCGAAACAGAAAAAGTGCTCCTCTCACACAGAAAGAGACGGCGCACGCATATAACTCTGTTGTTTGTGTTTGTTTTAAACTGCAGTGCTTAAAAACGCGTGAGCATGCTACAGATGTAGTCCCTCGTTTAGTAACGAGCTCCTGGTTTTGTGCTCGTTCTGTCTCTCATCACGCGGCATATAAAGATCGCAGTCACTCAAGCTATTAATGTAAACAATGTATTTTACAACACCACGAAATAAACGATAGAACATAATATGAAACAGACTTTTTATTTCCTCCATCCGATATATATCGTCATATCGCACAGCCATATGTATTATTATTATGAATTAGGCTACTACTACTATTCCCATATTGTGCACAATACACATTTACTCAAACTCTCTTTTATGAGATAAAAGAAAATCAGCCAAAATAAATCAGCATCTAAAGATTTCTAAATATCAGAGAAAACCCATGTCTCTCGACCTCTACTGCAGACACTTAAATTAATTGTTTTGCCACTTTTGCTCAAAAAAATGTGTTTATTTGTTATGCATGTTATGTAGGCTACTGTATGTTTATTAAAAACAAGTTTTGTAATAACCAATATTTCCGGTCCGGACCTTTAACACGATGAAAATTCAGATTTGGCCCCTTTGAGAATTGCCCTATCCACGGTCATATGCTATTATTGATTATATATGCGCAAGTCTTATTTGTAGCTTGCAGAAATCCAGTTCTTGCATGCATCTTCTCTTCTCAGCTCCGGACCACGCGCTCGCAGCCGGTGTCGCCCGGACCGCACCTGGGTCGGGACAGTCCCTTCTATCCCGTGCTGACGCCCATCCAGACGCCGTCCGCTCTGGCGCTGGCCCAGTCCATGTTCGGCATGAGCCACGCCTTTGAGTTTGTTGGAGACGATGGGTGAGACGAGACCGTTGCTTCTGTATGGCGTACGTGACTGTAAACGTCACTTAAAGGCGTCATATGATGATGCTAACAAGCACATTATTTTATGTATTTAGTGTAATGCGATGTTAAGACTAATTATTATCCACATACTGCATATTATTGTTGCTCGTCTATGCCCCGCCTTTCTGAAAGCTGATTGTTCTGAGAAGTGAGCTGTGCTCTGATTGGCCAGCTATCCTGTGCGTTGTGATTGGCCGAATACCTCAAGCATGTGACTGGAATGTTACCATATATGGAAACGCACATCGTCATCACTATACCGCGAGAATAAAAGTTATTTCTTTCCATTTAGGGCGGTGTTATGCAAATTTTCCCACACAGTGATGTAGACATGTGGGGGGGGGGGGGGGGGGGGGGGGGGGGTGTTTAAATGAAGCGATTTAGGAAGACTTGGACAAGAACAGCAAAGTCCACAGCACAACTATAATAATAACGAACTTTCAAAAAAAAGACTTTTTCAGCTAATGTACGTTAAAAACATTGACAGCCAATCAGAATCCATTCTGCTTTAACGAGCTCGAACATTTAAAGTGGAAAACGACAAATACGTTAAATAACAGAACGTTGTTGTCGTTGTTGGTGTGAAAATAAACAATAATGACACAATATTATCAGAATTACTTAAAACAATTAAACATTGACAGCCAATCAGAACTCACATGACCTTAAAGAGTTAATTTAAAGTGGCAGGCGACAAAACCACGATGCTTATAACAAAAAGAACGTTATCGTCTATTGGACGCGAATACATTATAAATCGCGCATTATAAAGGTCATTATAGTTATTGTTCTTGGTGTGAGCCAGTCTAACGAAAATAACACCGGAACGATATCGTTGGAATGACTTTCAGAGCATTTTTTATTTAACGATAAAAACGTTTAATCAGAGTTTAAAGAGTTCGTAAATTTAAAGCAGCAGATGACAAAACTGCAGCTCTTGTTATAAACCGAACGTTATCGTCTATTGGTGTGGACGCTAATATAGTAATCATTATAAATATAGTTATTGTTCTTGGTGTGAATGAGTCTTAACGAAAACGCAGAGGAACGATTTTTTTTCTAATTGGACGATAAAAAGTTTGAGAGCCAATCAGAATCCACCGATTTTAGAACGCATTTAAAACGTCAAACGACAAAACTGTCGCGCGCTTATGATAAGTCGAATATATTATCGTTCGTCTGTGTAGACGCTAACGTCTTTATAATTATCATTCAACGTCATTGGAATCACTTTCAGAGCAACAGCCAATCAGAATCCACCGATTTTAGAAAGTTTTTAAACCAGCATTTAAAGCGGCAAACGACAAAATTGTTGCGCGCTTATGACTGCTTTTGTGCTATTTTGTCCTTTATGTTACATTAGATGCTTGACTGATTGTGTTTAGTTTGGTCCTGTTGTGTGTCTCCTGGTTTGAGGTTTAAAGTGCTGCTTTCTCAGATCCGGAGCCTCCTTTGTTTTGGTGTAAAGATGTGGAAGAGACGGCAGTGTGACGGTGGATAAACCTGTCTCTCTCTCTCTCTCTCTCTCACTCTCTCTCTCTCTCTCCACACTCTCTCTCTCACACACACACACTCTCTCTCTCTCTCTCTCTCTCTCTCTCTCTCTCTCTCTCTCTCTCTCTCTCTCTCTCTCTCTCTCTCTCTCTCTCTCTCTCTCTCTCTCTCTCTCTCTCTCTCTCTCTCTGTTGCTCTGCTATATTTAGGTGTGCGTTGAGTGTGTTTGTATTTTTAGTGAGTCGAGTGGGTGGAAAGGTGATGCTCGGTTTCTTGAGGCCCTGATGAGTGTTTTCACGCCGTAGTGCGTACTGTAACAGACCTAGAGGAAATACCTCGGTCACACACACACACATTCTCAAACGCGCACACGCACGCACACACACACACACACACTCTCTCTCTCTCTCACACACACACACATACACACACACACACTCTCTCTCTCTCTCTCTCTCTCTCTCTCTCTCTCTCTCTCACACACACACACACACACACACTCTCTCTCTCTCTCTCACACACACTAACTCTATCACACACAAACACACCGGCGCTTGTGCGTCCCGAAACACACTCACTCGAGCGCATGAGTTATTTTATTACTGTAATAGTTATTTCTGTACGTGAAGCGTGTGTTTGTTGGGTGAACGGCTGGAGTGTGTACTTGTGTGAAGCATGTTTCTGGCCTTCATGGTTATTTCTCTGAGTTTAAAGCTGCATTAGTGCAGAAATAGAGGCGCTATTCATGAAGGAGGAGAGTTAGAAAGAAAGTAGAACGGCAGAGAAAAACTGAGCGGTGGAGAAGTGCGTGTGTGTGTGATTCTTATCCTCGAGTGTGTTTCAAACTGTCGTATCACACTAATGTGGTGTCGTAGATCACAGATCAGATACCTGATCACACACACACATGCACGCAAACACTCAAATACACGCACACACATTCTCTCTCTCTCTCTCTCTTACACACACACACACACATTCATTCTCTCTTTCTCACACACACACACACTCACTCTCTTTCTCACACACACACACACACTCTTTCTCACACACACACACACACACACACACACACACACACACACACACTCTCTCTTTCTCACTCACACACACACAGCCAGGCGTCTGGTTTCTGTTGTTCTGGAGCGGATCAGACGCCAGGATCTGATATCTGATTCTATAATCAATATTTGCTTGATTTCTCGTGTCTCATCTCACACGGGAACAGTGTCAGCGCTGAGCCAATCTTACCAAAACACACCACAATCAGAAAATACATCATATTCGGCATAACTCTAGGAGCCTTAAAGCCGAGTCAACCCAACAATAATCACGCGAGGAATCAGAAATGTTCTTCAAAACATGTATTAGTGATATCAGTCAGATTCTCATTACTGTGATAATACAGGATATGGATAGTATGGTTGGAAAAACAAGACATACAAGACATTTACATTTATCAGACGCTTTTATCCAAAGCGACTTACAGTGCATTCAGGCTATACAGTTTTTTTGTCAGTATGTGTGTTCCCTGGGAATCGAACCCACAACCTTTGCGCTGTTAACGCAATGCTCTAACCACTGAGCCACAGGAAGACTAAAAACAACTAATACAATGTTTTTATAGTTCAATCTGGACAGATTCAAAGCAGTGTAATCATAACCTGATCTATAAGCACTTTAATATATTTAATTGCTGTGTTTTCCAGAAAATAAGTTGCAGCCGGTCAAAATTGCCTTGTTGAGAAAAATAAGTTTGCATTTTTAATAAATGCATATTTAGTAAACACACCTAGTGCTCCAGGCGTATTGGCTCACTGATGTGGATGAGATTAATTAACTTATTAATTAAGCAGGGCCGTACCTACCATCGAGGGGGGGGGGGGGGGGGGTGTTCTCCGTCTACGATAATATCGTAATTGTTGTTTTAACGATGTGCGATTTTGCACATTACATGTAGTCTAGTAGTGGGCGTGCACATTTAGAGTAATTCTTTCACTGCATGATTCGGTCTAATTAAATGCATTTAGAATAATTACAATATTCAAGATATGGGGGAAGAACATGTATATATTTATATCACTTCATATTGTTACTAGGGCTGTCAAATTGGCTGGAAAACTACATTCAAATTTTTTACTAAAATATTATCAAAATTCGAATTATATTCGCATTTAAAACAGTTAGGGGAAAAAACAAGCTTTTGTCTTCTCTCCTGAGGCCACAAGAGGGCGCCTCGAGCTAAATATCACCAAATGCACGTTTCTTCAACGTAGGACTGGGCAATATGAGCAAAAATCATATCTCTGTATTTTTTGGCTGATTTGCGGTATTTGGTACATATCTCGGTATTTTGTATTTGGATTAAACAAATAAATAAAGTGAATGTAACCATGTAGGCATATATAAAGTGCACAAAGGGTTAACATCACTTTACATTATAACATTGTAAAATTTTAACATTGTAACATTCTAACATTCTAACATTGTAACATTCTAACATTCTAACATTGTAAGATTCTAACATTCTAACATTCTAACATTCTAACATTGTAAGATTCTAACATTGTAACATTGTAACATTGTAACATTCTAACATTCTAACATTCTAACATTGTAAGATTACGATCTAAAAACAAAAATAATGCTTTTAAAGCAAAGTTAAATTTACTAAACTAAAAAATGACAAAAAAAAGCACAGACTAGGCTAATTGAGTAAAAAGGCTATTTTGATTACATTACAGTCACTTTACAGTTAGTGCTATCATACAAATACACTTACTTGTAGCTTTAAAATGTCCAACTACAAACATTTCAGCTAAATGTATATTTTAGTCCGAGTTATTGCGCTCATATTTCATTGCGTTCTGTGTTTGACGCGCACGCGTTCAGAACCAAGTCTGTGAGTTTAGCGGAGAATCTCAAAGCAGAAGCTCGTGCACTTCTGACAGCAACATGGACATATGTCCACGGCTTTCTAACATTTACAGATGGAGAATATACTGTGAAATATAATTTATGTATTTATGAAAAGAGCACATAGCTCAAACAGCACGTCTCTGTTAGCGGCACACGCAGCCTTTTCCGCTTTAAACTCAAAGATTCATAATTACTGATACACCTAATTAACATTTAATCATATGATCGCAAGGTGCATGTTTACGCAGTTAATATGCACGTTCACTAACAAGCACATTTCTTAATCTAGTAATTACATGGTTTTTTTTAGTTAAAGTTGCATTAATTGTACATGTCTTTGGGCTCTTATGTGTGAGACCCGATAGAAAATGCACTAAATATGCGTTCAGTGGTTTCAGTTTTGAGTGAAACATTAAAAATACCAATTCGTATTCTGGACTATTAATAGTAATATTATTAATACCCTAATAATTGTATTAGTATTTGTTGTTATTGAATTCGATCACTTAGTAGAATATTTTTTTGGTGAATTATGTATACATTTTTTCCCCTCCATACGTTTAATGATGCTCTTTGTTTTTAGGGTGACCTTTTTGGCTAATTCTGGCACATTTATGGTTATGTTTATTAATTTGCATTGCCCCGTAAACAAATAAACTTAAACATAAGCACAGCTATATTTGTAGCGATAGCCAATAATGCATTGTATGGGTCAAAATTATCATTTTTATTATATGCCAAAAATATTAGATATTAAGATCATGTTCCATGAAGATATTTTGTACCATAAATATATCAAAACTAATTTTTGATTAGTAATATGCATTGCTAAGAACTTCATTCAAACAACTTTAAAGATGATTTTCTCAATATTCAGATGTTATTGCACCCTCAGTTTCCAAATATTGTCCAAAGCATACATTAATGTAAATATTATTTATTCTGACTCGTATTGTGTATTGTGTGTGATGTAAGATGGAGTGGGCGGAGTATGGAATGCTGGGATCTGTGTGGGCGGGCCGAGAATCCCAGCGCGAGCCGTGATTGGCTGCGGCGGACAGTGGGCGGAGAACAGAATCAAAGAGTGCAGTGTTGATGTGTGTGTGTGTGACACACACACGTACGCGTCCCGAGACATGAGCACAGAGATCTGGAGACCCGCTGAGGTTCTGGACTTTCACCCCAGATTACTCTAATCCATCCGATTACAGCACAACGGGCCGGCGTCTTGTGATGCAGGACCTGAAGAAACGTCACCGGGACTCAACTTCACTGCAATTAACGCTTCTACGTTCGTTATCTGCCGCGCATTTTATTGTCTTTTTATGTAGCCAATTATAAGTAAACACTGCTGTGTATCCGGTTCTAGTTTAGTATTATTTGTCTTCAGTTATCTTCATTTTAATTTATTTACATTTTTAGTCGTGTATTGTGTTTTTTATTAATGTAGCTATTTAGTTTTATTTGTTTTCTAGTTAGTGCTTCAGCTTATTTCAATTAGTCGAAATTTGTTCATCTAATCAAGTTAATATTTAGATTTTATATCATTACTGCTTTATTTTGTTTAACAAAAATGCTTTTATTAGTTTTAGTTAATAATAAGAGCAACCCCGAGTGCTTTACGTTTATTACACGTATAAAATGGGACATTTAAATATTAATATTTCAGTTAATAATTTTAGTGCTTACACTTAAGTTGGTAATATTTCTATTTGTAAAGATAATTTTTTCCTCTAATATTTATATTTTGTATAATAAAATTTCAATTAAACTTTGGTTTTAGTTAACGATAATTACCCTGAGTGCATTGCTGATTTGACATTTTTTATTTAAATTTTTAAAAGGTATTACTGTCACCCTGATTTGTTTTTATATTAATATTTAAATGTAATTTATTTATTCGGTTTTTGCGCTTTAACTTGAAATTATTTGCCGAGGCATCGTTTCTAATTTCCATCTGGTTTAAGTTTTTCATCTAATATTTATATTCTATATCATTTATCAAATTAAAAACAACAAAAACGTAATAATTTTACTTAATTCATCACTGTTTTCAATTTTAGTTTTATTACATGTATTAAATTTAAAATGTGTCACTCTGATTTTTATATAAATATTAAAATTGAGTTTATTTTATTACGTTTTTGCACTTTAGCTTGATTGGCAACATTTCCAATTTTCATCTGGTTTATGATTTCAGTTAAATTTACAAAAAATTATCTAAATAATTTTAGTTTTAATTAACAATAATAGCACATGTAGTTTAATTACTTGACCCTGATTGCGATTTTTTTTTTCTCCCAAATAAATGCTGCTGTGATTACAAAACTGAATTATGTATTTTAATAGTTGTATCGTTTAAATGGATACCGCTCCTTTAAATAGCATACTTAGTTCTTATAGTTAGTAGCTTGTAGCGTATTAAACCGTTCGTATAGTGCATCTCGCTCATGTTCTGCTGATGAGAGCGTTTCGTTTTGGTGAACGAGTCGGATCTCGGCGGATGTTTATTACACAATGACTCTTCCTGACGATGCGTGACTCTATGTGTGTTATCTACCATGATTGTCAACGTGCGAAAGATGGTGTCCATTTTCGAAAGCAAAAAACAGCCTCGTCCTCTATCACTCCCTCCGTGTGAACAAACACAAAGAGAGAGCGAGAAACAAAGCCTGACCTCGGAGCCCCGCCTCTCTTTGCTGGGCTCCGCCCCCTCGGCTGTGACTCATAGGCCACGCCCCCTCGCAGGAGAACGCGCGAGAGACGCCGGAGGAGTTCAAAGGGTTCGCGATTCTTGGCCGACGGGGAAGATCGATTACTATCCGAGGGCCAATCGCGTGGCGGTTTCCATTGAAACAAGCAAGCACTCACCACCACGCCTCAAAACGTCGTCCGTCCCAAAACCAGAGCGAGTGTGTTCATCCAAACCCTCACATATAGCTCCACCTGCTGGTCAGATCTCAGAAAAGCATCCCGACTCGTCTTGTGTTAGTGATCAGAAACGTCAGAATCACGTTTGGAGTTCTTTGAAGGTGGAAAGGGGCGGGGCTAATACTCACACACGGAAGCCACGCCCCTCTGACTCCACCCTCCTTTCCCTCCTGCTGTTCTTCCACAGGTAACTGGGTTTGTGCGTAATGCTGTGGTCTTCTTTGGGTGGTTTATGATGTGTTTGTGGCTGTGGTTTTATGGTCATGAGCACCATGTGCTGGCGTGCGTTCAGAACAAAGCATCAGTGTTACACGATACAGGACTGTGTGCTGTTTCAGTCAAATAGCCTGGTTCCTGGAGCTCAGCGGAGTAGAGAAAGCACTGAATGAGTTCTTGAATCATGTGTGTTGTTGAGGAGACTGAGCTGCTATTGTGGTTACTTGCAAGACCTGAAAACTGCCTTGAAGGTTTCTAGAAGTGCTTAGAAACTCCCCCAAAACCTGCCTAGTAACAGCTGAGCGACTGCTTAGAAACACCCTAGCAACCACCTTTAAACATCCTAGCAACCACCTTCAAACAGCCTAGCAACCACCTTGAAACAACATAGCAACCACCTTGAAACAGCCTAGCAACCACCTTGAAATAACATAGTAACTGTTTGCAAACATCCAACAAACAGTGTAAAACTGTTGAGTCTAGAAAAGTCTAGAAACAGCCCAAAACTGACCTAGTAACAGCTTAGAAACACCCTAGCAACCACCTTTAAACACCCTAGCAACCACCTTGAAACAACATAGTAACTGTTTGCAAACAACCTAGTGTCTGCCTAGAAACAGCATAGAAACAGTCTAGAAACAGCATAAAACTGTTAAGAAAACACCTTTAAAAATCCTAGTTACTGCCTAGCAACCACCAAGAAAAAGCCTAGAAACGGCCCAAAAACAAAATAGTGACAGCTTAGAAGCTACCTAGATAGCATAGCATAGCAACCATTTTTAAACACCCAAGCAACCACCTAGAAACTACTAAGTAACAATCTAGAAACTGTCTAGAAACGGCATAAAACTGTTAAGAAAACACCTTTAAAAATCCTAGTTTCTGCCTAGCAACAATCAAGAAAAAGCCTAGAAACGGCCTAGTAACAGCTTAGAAGCTACCTAGAAACAGCATAGTAACCACCTAAAAATAGCCAAGTAACTGCTTGGAAACCATCTAGAAACAGCATAGCAACAATTTTTAAACACCCTAGCAACCATCAAGAAACTGCCTAGTAACGGTCTGGAAATAATCTAGAAACCAGAATCAGCATAGTGCGAATTGAAAATACATGTTTTATTTTGTGTCTGAATTGTCGGTTTATATATTTGATTATGGGAATAATTAATGAAAGTTATTCTCTTTTTAACAGCGGGACCAACAGCAGCATGATCGCCATCGACAACAAGATCGAACAAGCCATGGTGAGAAGCTTAAGCAGTAGATGCGGCGCTCGCGACACAGAGGTCCCGGGTTCGGATCCCCGTCTCTGATGAGGTGTGTGTTTGTCTGCAGGACCTGGTGAAGTCTCACCTGATGCTGGCGGTTCGAGAGGAGGTGGAGGTGCTTAGAGAGCAGATCAAAGAGCTGTCGGAGAGAAACGCTCAGCTGGAGAGAGAGAACTACATCCTGCGGGCGCTCCGGGATAGAGACTGAGTCAAGTGCATCATGGGAGATGTAGTTCAGGGAGAAAAGGGACGGAACGGTTGAGCGATGAGTGCCTTACACGACTAATCAAGAGATCATTTAGTAATGACGCCTTAAACAGTGCCTATATTTATTACTGTCACTCTGTGTGCATGTGTGTGTGTGTGTGTTTGTGTGTGAGTGCGTGTGTGTGTGTGTGTGTGTGTGTGTGTGTGTGTGTGTTTGTGGAAGCACAACTAGGTTAGGGTGAGTGAGTGAGTAACTGAGTGCGTGCGACGTGCGTGCATCAGTGTGTGTGTGTGCGTGTGTGTGTGCGGGTGCGTGCGTGAGTGTGTGCGTGTGCGCATGCATGCGAGTGTGCGTGCGTGAGTGTGTGTGTGTGTGCGTGCGTGCGAGTGTGCGTGCGTGCGTGAGTGCGTGCGCGTGAGTGCGTGTGTGTGAGTGTGTGTGTGTGAGTGTGAGCGCGTGCGTGCGTGTGAGTGTGTGTGAGTGTGCGTGAGTGTGTGTGAGTGTGTGTGCGTGCGTGTGTGTGTGAGTGTGTGTGCGTGTGTGAGTGTGAGCGCGTGTGCGTGCGTGCGAGTGTGTGTGCGTGCATGTGTGAGTGTGAGCACGTGCGTGCGAGTGTGTGTGCATGCGTGAGTGTGTGTGTGAGTGTGTGTGCGAGTGTGAGCGCGTGCGTGCATGCGAGTGTGTGTGCATGCGTGAGTGTGTGTGTGTGTGTGTGTTTGTGAGCACATGTGGAAGCACAACTAGGTTAATACATCTCAACTAGGTTAGTACAACATTTACGTTGCCATGGTTAAACCAGGACTAGTTGGGATTTAGTTAAGTCTGATTAATGATTGATCTGTAGTGCATTACGACTGCTGTAATAAATAACTCTCACTACTCCAGCGGTGTGCTGAGCTCACTGCGGAGATAACACAAGCATTAAGATGACATCTCAGAGAAATGTTTGAATTAATTAAGATTGAACGAGTTTGGAAACCGTGGAAGCCTGTTTTTGATTACAACTCATTCCTATATTTAAATTGCAAGTTTATATAATGTTCATTTGAAAAAGTCAGCGTTGTGAGACGTTACGTCACTATTGCACATTTATAATCCGCAGTTCTGAGAAGAAACGTCAATATTGCGAGATAAAAAATTGCAATTATCTTTTTTTTATTATTATTCTGTGATGGAAAAAAATAACAGAATTCCCAGATATCTAGAATTGGGGGGGGGGGGGCAGAATTATGATTTCATAGCTGACAATTATACAATAACTGATTTTGAGGTGAAGTAAATACAAATGGTATTTCTACATTAAATAATTAAGTTCCAACAAGAGTTTAAATAAGAGTAAATTCAATATTAACACTCAATTTAAGCGTGTAGAATTTAAAGTTAGGACTTATGAGTATATTTTACTTGTACTTCTTATTTTTATAAAAATTGTTTAGGTAAATATCAACGTCATGATCCCGGTTTTCGCATCATGCACTTGGGCATGCATAATTAATAAGGTATTTTGTTGTTGTTGCTGTTTTCGAGATGTATTTCGTTTTTGTTGTTAGGTTAAGTGGCTCTTTTGTGACATCTGGAGTTAATATTTTACTCAAAATGACCCATTTATACTCAAAAACTACTGATTGTCACCATCATTGTGTTTCATGTATCTCAGGTCTCCATTCATTCAGGTAATAACTATATAGAGACAACATATTACCTTAAAATTAATAACGAGCAGTCTACTTGATTACATACGTGCTTGTAACTTAATCACATCATGCTTTATAGGCTTTTTTATACTAAGCTGTTTGTGTAAAGTTTACAAACCATGACTGAGTGAAATGCACTTAAGTATTTAAATTAATGCACTTAAGTATTTCAAATAATGCACTTAAGCATTTTTAAAATAAAGCACGTAAGTATTTAAAATGATGCACTTAAAAATTAAAAATAATGTACTTAAGCATATTTAAAACAATGCACTTAAGAATATTTCAAATAATGCACTTAAGCATATTTAAAATAATGAAGTAGAAATTACTCATCAAACTCTACCTGGCCGCGTTAAACGTAATTCCTTTACTAATTTTATATAACTTAGTTAAGTATTTACTTAATTCCGTATTTAAATTTTACTTAAAAAATATGCCTGCAAAAACTTGCCAAATAAAAATTAAGTACATTTAACTTCTTATATTTTCCAGTATATGAAAAAAAATTAAAATGACCTTTTTTTTATATATAAATTTTATTTAAAATTGCTAGAAATACAAATCCCGAGTTTATGTCTCATATTTATTTTTAAATCTATCAGTCCTGAGTTTATATAAAAGCGTTGTTTAATATAGTTATGTTTTATTCTGTGGTGTAAATGGGCCTCCGATACAAACCGCGTGTCAAATAATAAACAAACTGACCATTTATTTCGATATATTTTGTAAAATTAATGTAGACATACGTTTTAAAATAATGACTCTCACTGTTATTGCTCAATACATGTTCTTCCTCCATAATTCACTTTGTGAGAAGTATTTACATATTTGTACACATATCCACACAGTTTTATGCCCACAAAGTGGATTTACCTCATATTTCACAAGACCGTGATGACGCGTTTAACGGTCATCGACATCGTAAATCCTCAAACGTTTTTGTATATATTTTGTATATATATATATATTTTTTTTATTTTTTATTATTATTATTATTATTATTTTTTGAATGCTATAAAGAACATACAAAACCAATGCCAGGGGTGAGTGCAATTAGAAATGCAGTTTTTAGTTACAAAATCATGAAAATATTATTCAAATGACACAATGAGATCGTTTTGAGGGCTTTGGAAATGTTGGATGTAAGAAGAGTATCCAGGTAAGATTTAAGGTCCTTACAGGAAACAGGAAAGTTATGACAACCAAATAAGACATCTTTATATAACAAAAAGAAACTCTGTGAAGAAAAAGCATGTACAAAAATTAGAAAATCCTTCCAAAATAAATTTGTATATGTACATTCCCCAAAAAAGATGGGACTTCAGCCTCACAGAAAGAGCATAAAGAATCAATATCTGGAAACATTTGTTTCATTTAAAGCTTAACAGGGTAAAAAAGATGAAGCAATTCCAATTCCTGAAGAATAGGCCATTCCAGTGGGATACAATATACGGGAGAGAAGTTATCTCAGCCTGAAACAGTTGTCTAATTCTTTTGTTACGACCGGAAGAGGGAGATAAAAAGCAAATCTTCCCAATCATTGTATCACAAGGATGAATCTTTAAAAAAGAGGACTGGGAACTAGTGGAGCCCTTGAGAAGAGTTATGGCCGAGGAACGAGGAGTGACAGGAATATTATATGTATTTAGGAACTCAGAGTAAGAATATAAGTAACCATCAGAGTTTAATAACTGAGAAACTAGATTAATATTATTATTGACCCAATTTGGGAAAAATAAGGATTTACTTTTATAAAGTATAATGCCGTTTTTCCAAATAAAATAACTGTGAGGACTAATCACAGTTTATAAATTATGTTTATAAATCAGATGCCACGCCAAAAGCACTTGTTTATGAAAATATGATAATTTAAGGGGTAATTTAGTGATATTGTAATTACATAACAATAAGAAAGGAAGACCTCCTACCTTAGAGAAATTGATATTAGGAAGAATATTCTAAAATGAATCAGGATTTGTTAAATACTGCTTTAAAAGTATTATTTAAAGAGGCAAGATCTAAAAAAAATGTAAGCCACCATAATCATATTTATTTATAATAACAGATTTCTTGACATAATGTCTTCACAGAAAGTCAAATAATATTCTATCAATTTCAGCACATACAGGTTTATCTACGTGTAAAGAAAGAGCCGGGTAAGTCATTCTTGAAATACCCTCAGCTTTAGCGACGAGGGATAAATCTCTCTGTAACCATGAATTGAATTTCCCTTTAGCTTTTCCAACAACTGGGTCAAAGTTTAATCTGCATCTGGCTTTATCATCCTTAGACACACCAAGATAGGTCACTTGTGATTTAACTGGAATACTATAAAGAGAAGGAGAAGAACAAGTTTTAATAGCTAATAATTCGCATTTATCAAGATTTAGTTTTAAACCTGAAGGCCCGTACACACCGGGACGAATTTCGCGCGCGTTATTCGCCGACGTTTAATGCCTCGTGACTAAACAAAGGGCGCCAATGTGAGTGTGCACACCGACACGAAAAACGCCACGCGTAAAAGCGTCATTTATTTTTAAACGCCTCGGGTTTGTTTTTTTGGTTTGACGCGCCGCGTCAAAAACTATCCGACCAATGAGATTGGCGCGTTTGCTCACGTGTCTGGAGCAGCTGAAGTTACAGTAAAACACAACCTGGGGGCGCTCAAACACAAAACAGTCTTGCCGAGCACTAGGGTTGTGACGGTGAGGAAATGTTCCCATTACACACGATGGGGAGTTATTACAATACCCTGTAAGCACCGTGCGTGTTTTATTTTGACTTTAATATCAGCGGCAATTCTGCGTCAAGCACTGTTTAAATAAAATAAAAATCAGCAAATAAATTCTCAAATAAATGAGAAACGAATGTTTTTTTTTAAACATCACTTAGATCAGTGATGCCTAATAGATCGATCACGAACGCAATGCTGGAAGATCACGCTTTAGATCAGTGTTTCTCAACCAGGGGGGCAAGAGATAAAACTACAATATAATATATGCACTAATATTATGACTCATGTTAAGTCACTGTAAAACAATATTGCTCAATATATGTATTCATAAATTTCGGAGCAGCCTCTCATCGGAGCAGCAATGTTTCTCATACAGACTGAACGGTTGCTCAAAAACGCTGTATATATATCATATGATACGCAAACTACATCTCTCAGTTGGATAAAAGAAGCCAGTGTCACACTAGTACACACAAGTGTTGATGGACGACTATTGTAATCAAGGAAGAGATGATTACAGTGACATACAGGATCGTGCATTAGGCGCGCGTTATGTCCGTTATGATGCGCAAACGAACTATATGTGCGCTCTCGGCTCACTCATATTTCTGCTTGAACTGATAGTTAGGCTAACAAATAAAAGTGTAGTCTGCAAAAACGCTGGCGAATAACGCGCGCCGATATTCGTCCCGGTGTGTACGGGCCTTGAGGCTTTAGAAAAACATTTAATGAGTTCGATAGCTACTGGAATTTGTGATTTATCTTTAAGAAACAAAGTAGTGTCATCGGCTAGCTGACTAATAAGTATATACTTATTGGCAACAGAAATACCTTCACTACTTGAAAGAGAAGAGGAAAGAAGTTGTGCAGCTATAAGAAATAAATAAGGCGAGACAGGGCAACACCTCTAGACAATTGAAATCTAGGAGATGTACCCCATTTAAGATTGATGGAGCAATTGGCGTTTCTGTAGAGAGTTCTTACATATTTACAGAATGGATCACCAGCTTTTTGAGAGATAAGAGGATGAATACGTGATTGAGAGAGTCAAAGGCTTTGTGAAAATCTAAAAAGAGAATAAAACTCTCCTCATTAATTAACTCAGAATAATCTAATAAATCTCGGATATTATTAGCTGATTTAAA
Organism: Schizopygopsis malacanthus; assembly: GCA_027474115.1. Lineage (NCBI taxonomy): Eukaryota > Metazoa > Chordata > Actinopteri > Cypriniformes > Cyprinidae > Schizopygopsis > Schizopygopsis malacanthus. The sequence goes on along the minus strand of CM049864.1, from coordinate 241,796 downwards.
TCCTGATTGAGTCTCGTCAATAACAGAGTTTAAAACACTCTTAAGTCTGTTAGCTAGATTACAAGCTAATATTTTATAATCGTAATTGAGCAGACAGATAGGCCGCCAATTATCTATCAAGGAAGTATCCTTTTTCAGGTTTAGACGTCATTAGCAGTTAGTAGTCCTTGTGTTAAGCTTGGAGGCAGATTTTCGTGACTGAATACGCTCCGGAAGACCATCTCTAGCAGGAATGGCGCCAATTCTTCCGCAAAGCATTTGTATAATTCAGCCGTTAGGCCATCCGTGCCGAGATTTTTAAGGCCTTCAATACCATAATATCAGTCATATTTATATTTTTATCACAGGCAGACTGCTCATCTCTAGATATTAAATTCGTTTTCTTTAAAGATTGAAAAAAAAGAGACGCAGATTCTTTGCAATAATTCGATTTATAGAGTTCTGAATAGAAGTTACTAGAGAAAGAGGCAATTTCCTTAGGATTGTCTGTCAGTGTACCATTAACTTGAATGCCTAACACACAATCCTATTTCATATTTTAATAACTCCCAGTTAGAGCTAATTTTTTTGTCAGATGAAGCTATGGCCCAATAGTATTGAATCAAAAGGGAAATTCTTTTGTTCAATTCATCATGCTTAAGCAGAGAGGAGTTCATGTTCCAATAAGCAGCTCTAAAGCTAGTATTGGAGTGTCCTGTGGATAAAGGAGTGGAGAGGAGAATAGTGTGGTGGTCTCTTCAAGTTAACCCAACTATGACGACTTCCGTTGCGTAGAAACCCGGAAATGTGAATCCCTTAACCGCAGGCCACCTAGAAAGGTTTGTTTTATCCGCTTTGTGTGTCTATTTATTAGTGTTGACTTATTTAAATATGTTTGTGAGGTATATAATACGCATATTATTTCGTCTCTGTATTTATCTTGTACGTCTTTAGCGTGAAACACCGTCATCGCGCATGCGCGTCAGCTCCAGCCGGAAGTGCGCCTGAGAGAGCGGCAGAGATGGAGGCAGTTTGAAAAATTGCTTCAATTTCTCTCAAATTTTATATGTTCTGAATTAATTATCGTCTATTTTGACGCAATACTCGATGTGTTGACCAGCTGGAGTCATATTTCGAAGTTAAAGGTAAGTCAAATATATGTTTTATTTGAGATATAACGAGATTTTGATTCTAACGATTTAACGTCATTGAGAAACTACAGTTTATGAAACAATATAAGTTATAGAGAAACTGTTGATCATGTTTTAATCATGCACCTCACTTTTAATATGGCAAATTAATTTTAAAAGCAGTTTGTATGTTTATATATATAGCTACAGATTGCACGTATATATATATATATGTATGTATATATGTTATATTTATAAACACTGCCGTTCAAAAGTTTGGGATCATTTTTAATATTTTTGTGCAAATCAAGGCTGTATATGTTTGAAGAAAAACAATAATATTGTAAAATATAAATATTATTGCAGTTTCTAATATTGGTTTCCTATTTTAATATAGTTTAAAATCGAACTTATTTTTGTGATCAAAGCTGAATTCTCATCATAATATTCTGATTTATAATCAATATTGTAAACTTAATATTTTTTAAGACCTGTGATGCGTTTTTTCAGGATTCTTTAATAAATATAAAAGTTAAAAAGAACAGTTTTTATTCAAAATATTAATTTTGTGTTTCAATAACACAATAATGTTTAAAAGTTTGGGGCTTTTATTTTTTTATTTTAAAGAAATTAATACTTTTATTTAACGAGAATGCGTTAAATGGATAAAAATGATAGTGAAAAGACATATATTATTAACATTGTTTGAAAATATTTATATTTTTTACTGTGTTCATCAAATAATTAAAAAACAAAAGTATCACAGCTTCCAAAAATATTAAGCATTGATAATAAATGTGCATATTAATTATGATTTCTGAAGATCACGTGACACTGAAGCCTGCAGTTATGATGCTGAAAATACAGCTTTGATCACAGAAATAAATTACAGTTTAACACATATTAAAATAGGAAACCAATATTAGAAATTGCAATAATATTTCAGTTTTTTTTGATTGAATAAATACAGCCTTGATGAGCAGAAAACATTAAATTTAGATTTGATCACAGAAATAAATGACTTTCACTTAGAATCAGCTGTTTAAATGGCAATAATATTACTGTTTCCAGTGTTTAGGATCATATAAATGCACACTTGATGAGCAGAAGAGGCATTATTATTATAACACGTGTAGTTCGTATGGTCAGTAGATACACGGCCCCTCGATGACTGATGATGTCAGCGGAGCCTGGTGTCCGTGTGGCTCCTGAACCCCTGCGGCTCGATCCGGTCCGGACCGCAGAACTGGTCTGTCCCGATCTGGACCTGACTCTGACCCCGGAGCGACCTGCAGACCGCCAGCGCCAGGTTCGGTCCAAACACACCCGGCTCTGTGTACACCTGATGATGTGTGTGTGTGTGTGTGTGTGTGTGTGTGTGTGTGTGTGTGTGTGTGTGTGTGTGTGTGTAACTGTGTGTAACTATTTAACTTTGTGTGTGTGTGTGTGTGTGTGTACGTGTTTGTTTGTGTGTGTGTGTGTGTGTGTGTGTGTGTAACAGTGTGTGTAACTATTTAACTTTGTGTGTGTGTGTGTGTGTGTGTACGTGTTTGTTTGTGTGTGTGTGTGTGTGTGTGTGTGTGTGTGTGTGTGTAACTGTGTGTGTGTTTCAGGTGTGTTTCAATGTGAGTCCGCAGCGCAGCGGTCGTTCGGAGCGGGATCCGGCCGTCATCACGCTGAACCCAGAACCCAGAAATCAACCCGCAGCCTGCAAACCTCGACACAGAGACAAGCTCGGTACAAACACAGCATGTGTGATATTCTGATCAGACGTTAAATCGTCCCAAGTCATCTTTCCACAAATGAAGGCCTTATAAATGTCTTCAATCAGAGCAGAAAGTCCTATATTCAGAAGTCATGACATTAAATGTTGCGTGCACTCATCCGTGCTTCTGTTTTGTTTTGCAATACAAATATTTAAACTTCCTTAATACAAGTTTTAATAATTGTTTCCTGAGAAATAGGAACAGTTAAAATCACACACACACACACACACACACGTACACACACATCACACACACACACACACAGGTATACACACACACACAAACAGGTACACACACACACACACACACACGTACACACACACAGGTATACACACACACACACACACACAGGTATACACACACACACACACACACACACAAAAAGGTACACACACACACAGGTATACACACACACACACACACAGGTACACACACACACACAAAAAGGTACACACACACACACACACACACACACACACAGGTATACACACACACACACACACACACACAGGTACACTCGTACACACACACACACACACACACACACACACACAGGTACACACAGGTACACTCTCACACACACACACACACACAGGTATACACACACACACACACACACACAGGTACACTCACACACACACACACACACAGGTACACACACACACACACACACACACACAGGTACACACACACACACACACAGGTACACTCGTACACACACACACACACACAGGTACACACACACACACACACACACACACAGGTACACAGTATTTGAGTTTATGCTTAAAAACAAGAACAATTATATCAATATAGATTGAAAACTCGGCTTAAGTTGGTTTTTCATATTTGTTCATGTTATGATTATTAACTAATTTCATTTTGACCAGTTTCTCATAAAACAAGACTTCATATCTTTGATAATTCATTCAAATGATTCCTTTACTTGCTCTTAAAAAGCTTTAAATTACCTTCAAAAACACTGTTTAGGAGATAATTGTGTATTTAAAATAACTTCACAATGCAATAAACACCTTAATGCTCTAATAATGGAGTTAAACTTAATAATGTGTGTCTGTAAAGTGAGATAATATCTGGAGATGATTGACGTCTGTGTGTTCTGTCAGCTCTGGTGACGGAGGGGGCGGAGCTAAACACCACCCTGGCTCTGAGGGCGGAGCTTGAGGAAGTGCAGAGTCAGGTGTTCGATCCGGAGAAAGCTGTGAAAGAGAAGCTCCAGAGTTCACGCTTCACAGAGAAGCACATCAGCAGCAAAGCAGCGGAGGGTGAGACGCCCCAGCAATCACTCACACATCACTAATCAATCACCAATAATCAATCGCTTCGCCTCGTCTCCGCAGGCCTGAACTTCCCTCGCTCTCAGCACCTGTACCGGGCCTTAGTCAGCGTCAGCCTATCACGTGATCAGCTCATCAGCCAGGTGCTGCAGGATAGGCCAGCGCTGGCCCCGCCCACCGCCACACTGGCCAATAAGGTCAGAGCTGTGTTTGTGTCGTGTTAATAGCAGTGATCCAGTTTCAAAACTGTGTTTTTCAGTATTAATATGATGTTTCTTAATGCTGGAGTGTTTAATAAAGCAATTAGCCACTAAATTAATTTAAAATCGGAGCAATATCTCTCATAAAAGATGTCAATCTTTAATAATAATCAGAATAATTAATTATTCTAATAATTTAATTCCAGTCTCAGCCACTAGAGGCTCCTGATCTGCTGCAGTTCTACAGTCCTGACAAGATGCTCAGAAGACTCCGCTGTTGCCAGGCGACATCCCTTTGCCCCGCCCATAGACCCGCCCACACAACCTTTCACCTACATAAATCTCTCTTGTGTGTGTGTGTGTGCGTGTGTGTGTGTGTGTGTGTGTGTGTGTGTGTGTGTGTGTGTGTGTGGTTCCAGTCTCAGCCACTAGAGGCTCCTGATCTGCTGCAGTTCTACAGTCCTGACAAGATGCTCAGAGAGACTCCGCTGTTGCCAGGCGACCGCATCCCTTTGCCCCGCCCACGGCCTGTGCCTAGACCCGCCCACACAACCTTTCACCTACATCACCGGCACAAACTCTGGGAGTCATGAACTGTGTGTGTGTGAGTGAGCGAGTGTGTGTATGAGTGAGCGTGTGTGTGTGTTATTTTTGTAATTATAATGTATATTAATGTATTGTGTTTTTATCTTAATGTGAATGAATATAAGAGCAATAAATCTGGGATATGTAATATGGCGTTGGCACTGAGTGAATGGACAAACACTCTCTCTGCACAGCAGCCTAATGTTCTCTGGGGCTAGTCATTAATACAATCAATCCACAAATTAATTAGCTCGAGTCAACAAGAGCACAGACACCATGAGCTGATCTCCTCGTTAAACCTTTAAAAGTGTGAATCTTAGGAGAAGCTCGTTTATAATCCACATAAAAAAAATAGAAAAGAAACTATATTTTAATTTCATGCTACATCTACTGTATTTGTTTTGAGTTATTTGTCACAGTATTCATTAAGTTTTATTAATGTTAATCCGTGTTTGATTTTACAGCTGTTCATTTTAATGTGTTCGTTTTTGCATAAAACAAGCTACAAAAATCTGCCAGTGGGGTAAAAAAAAATCATATTTTATATATTAAAAGAAAGGGGAAAAATTATTGAATGGGTACAAAATAATTGAATAAATAAGTAGAAATTAAATAATTCATCTAAAAAAGAGAAAAATATAAATAATCTCAATTCAATAGCTAAACAAGATGATTTTTATTAATTCATGCTTTAAGCAAAAACTAAATTTGGATAATTTTTTCAGCAGATGCAATCTAGTCAAATAACTGCATCTCAATTCCACAATTTATAGATATTTATACTATTATATTTGTATACTCCATTAATTGCATATAAAATACGTGTTTGTTTGCATGTTCTGTATATATTATAAAATATATTTAATATATAAACAACGTATTTTTCTGAAATATATACATGCATGTGAGTGTGTATTCATATATATATATATATATGCAGTATACACATATATATATTCATATATTATGCAAACAAAAACATATTTTGGCTGCGATTAATTGTTTGAGAGCACTACTGAAGACTATAAAACAAGAGAAAAGACTCAGTAAGAAAGTGATGTTTGCTGTGTGTGTCTCTGAGTGTGTGTGTCTCTCTGATTGTGTGTGTGTCTCTCTGAGTGTGTGTGTGTGTGTGTCTCTGAGTGTGTGTCTGTGTGTGTCTCTGAGTGTGTGTCTGTGTGTGTGTGTGTGTGTGTGTGTCTCTCTGATTGTGTGTGTGTGTGTGTGTGTGTGTGTCTCTGAGTGTGTGTCTGTGTGTGTGTGTGTGTGTCTCTCTCTGAGTGTGTGTGTCTCTCTCTCTGAGTGTGTGTGTCTCTCTGATTGTGTGTGTGTGTGTGTGTGTGTCTCTGAGTGTGTGTGTGTGTGTGTGTGTCTCTGTGTGTGTGTGTCTCTCTCTGAGTGTGTGTGTCTGTGTGTGTGTGTGTGTCTCTGATTGTGTGTGTGTGTGTGTGTCTCTGAGTGTGTGTGTGTGTGTGTGTGTGTGTCTCTCTGAGTGTGTGTGTGTGTGTGTGTGTGTGTCTCTCTGAGTGTGTGTGTCTCTCTCTCTGTGTGTGTGTGTGTGTGTGTGATGAAGACCTCGTGAATCGACCTGGTCCTGATCTCCAGCGGTGGGCGGCACAGAAGAGGAACTCGCCTCGCCGCACATGTCCTGCAGGACCCTGATGATGATGATGATGAAGCAGCTCTGAGCGCTCCTCCACAGACATGGATGTGCTGGACGGTTCTGGATCCGGATGGGATTGCTGCGGGAACCGATCGGACTGGGAGGACTGGGAAGACCACTCGCTCTTCACCTACACCGAGCTGCTGGTGTTAACGGCTCTGTGTGTGCCGCTGCTGCTGCTCGGCCTGCTGGGAAACGCCCTGACCATGCTGGTGGTGTGGCGACGCCCACAAATGAGAAGCACCACCTACCTGTACCTGAGCAGCATGGCCCTATCAGACGTGCTCATTCTGCTGCTGATGCCTCTGGATCTCTACAAGGTGTGTCTTTAAAACCTCGCTCGTCTCTGGCAGTGCTGGGTGTAATTACTTACTGTAATTAATTAATTACAGTAAGGGTTTACTCTGCATGCAATGTAATTGAACTTAATACAGACTGTTGAACATTTATATACAATACAATGCACTGGCTACCAGCTTCAGCAGATTTATGAGTTTTCTTAACTTGTTTATTTTAAGTTTATTAACCCAAAAATAAGTTGAGATCTCAAAAATCTGCTTAAGCTGGTTGCCTTAAATTTTAAGTTTGCTCAGCTTTTTTTACAGTAGTGAATTTAACAAGGCTAATATTAAAATGCATGCTTTTTATGCATCCCATCTCTTTTTTAAATACATTGGTGGGTTAAAAAACTCCTTAACTGTCACCGTCCCGTATACGGGACGCATAATTTTACTTCAATATATTACCATTAAATCCTAATTTAATCATAACTATATATCGCTGGAAAGGTCAAAGACTCCTAAATAGATATTTGACCACTGTTTGTTGTTAAAAAATTATGTAGGAGCAGTAATAGATTAATTTATGACAAGAATGCACCTCAAAACATATACACCATAACGGGAGTGCTGACCTTTGACACAAAAATTATATTAGTTTTCTTTTTATCCTATCACGTGTTTTAGCAATCATTATTTGAAAGCTTAAAACCTCAGGATTCATCCCGTGAAACCCGTTTTGAAATCGGACATTGCGTTAACATAGAAATGGTACTTTAAAATATTTTAGCAGGCCCCTCCCCCTTAGTGGGAGGAGTCATATTCTAAACTCAAATCTTGACAACACGCATGTCATCGGAAACGTCTCAGCCTCACGATTACATATTTAGTGGTTATTTTGTGATAGGTGTAACGGTGAGAGAGAAATATATAAATATGTGACAGAAAAATGCATTTTCTAGCCAAACAATCGACCACGGACCTGGTGTTTGTATTAGTTCTTCTTTATTTTTTTAATGTGCATTAATGTATGTTGTGGTTTTCTCTCGCAGCTGTGGCGGTTTCGTCCGTGGATGCTAGGCGATGCCGTGTGCAAGCTGTCGATGTTCGTGGGCGAATGCTGCACGTTTTCGTCCATCCTACACATGACGGCGCTGGGGGCGGAGCGATACCTGGCCGTGTGTTTCCCGCTGCGCGCGCGCTCGCTGGTCACCAGGGGGCGTGTCCGAGCGCTGATCGCGGGGCTGTGGGGCGTGGCCATGCTCAGCGCGGGGCCTGTGTTTGCGCTGGTGGGCGTGGAGCAGTTTGAGGGCGGAGCCAGCGAGTGCCGATGCACACAGTTCGCGCAAACCTCCGGGCTTCTGAAAGCCATGCTGTGGCTCTCTAACCTGTACTTCATCTGTCCGCTCACCGTGCTGTCGCTTCTGTACGGCCTGATCGCTCGCCGCCTGCATCGGCGCACGCACACACACCGAGACCAAACACACCGCCAGACGCTACGCATGATGGGTGAGGAGGATTGTGGGTAATAATGCAATTCAATTGTGGATCGTTAAAGGAGTTGTTCAAAATTATGTACTCCGTGTTATTTTGGTATCATTAAGATTATATTGATTTTTTTATATATATATATATATATATATATATATATATATATTATATAATATAGTTTTGATTTTTGTATTTTCCGTTTTCATTTTAAAGTTTTAGTAATTTTATTATTATTACATATGAATATATACTTAATAGATTTTTGTATTTTATTTTTTCATTCATTTAAAAATTAAAACTTGTTTATATTTTAAGTAAATTTTTTGTCATTTTATTAGTTACTATTTTTGTTAAATGTCTATATAGTTTTATTAAATTTGTGTATTTTAGTTAATTTATTACATCAATTTAAACTGAATAAAAATAGTTGCTTTGAAGACTAGCTGAAATCAAATTAAAAAAAATATATTTTAAGTAACAATTTTTGGTAATTTTTAATAGTTATTTTTGTTAAATATATCTATATAGTTTTTACATTATTTTAGTACAAGTTAAACTTGAATAAATTAGTAAAATGTGTTGCTTTGGCAACTAGATAAAACCAGTTTATTAAATATTTATTTTATTTCAGTTAATGTTTAATTTCATTAAACTATTTTTTCGTTACTGTTTTTGTTATTTCAGTATTTTTTGGTTTTTGTTACTTAAATCATTTTCATTTATTTACAAGTTTAATTTTAATTTAGTTTAAGTAAAACTAATTAAATGATTTAAGTAACATTTATCGTTTTGTTAAATAATATTTTGTTTTTATTTATGTTTGAGTTATTTTAGTACATCAAGTAAAGCTAAATAAAAATTAGTTACTTAAGCAACTAGCTTAAATAAAATAAGTTTACGTTTTTACATTTTATGTATTTTTCAGTTAATTTTTATTAGATACATTGTTCTTTTTATTACTTATGTCTATAGTTTTTATTATATATTTTTCAATTTTAATGTAATTTTTTGCGGTTTTAGTTATTTTAGTTAAAATAAATTAAAATAAGCTACCTTGGCAACTAGCTTAAATAAAATAAGTTTACGTTTTTACATTTTATTTGTCTTTTTTAGTTAATTTTTATTAGCTACAGTGTTCTTTTTATTACTTATGTCTGTATATTTTTCAATTTTAATTACATTTTTTAGATTTTAGTTTTAGTTATTTTAGTTAAACTAAATTAAAATAAGCTTCTTCGGCAACTAGCTGAAATAATATAAGTTTACGTTTTTACATTTAATTTGTCTTTTTTAGTAAATTTTTATTAGCTACAGTGTTCTTTTTTTAACTTATGTCTGTATATTTTTCGATAAAATTAAATATTTTTTTTTTTTAATTTTAGTTTTAGTTTTAGTTATTTTAGTTAAACTAAATGAAAATAAGCTACCTCGCTGAAATAATATAAGTTTAAGCTTTTCCATCTTTTATGTTATCTCAGTTATCATTTATTTTAAGTAAGAATTTGTGGTTATGGTTTTAGTTAACTATAATAACCCAGCATGCTGCTGTACGGTGAATGCTAGCATGAGTAAATGAAGCCGCGGCTCTGGTGTTTAGCTGAACTGTTCCTCTGTTGTTTTGTTTTGTGGCAGTGGTGATCGTGCTGGTGTTCATCTTGTGCTGGCTGCCGTTCCACGTGAGCCGGACGCTGTTTTCGGTCTCGGACTCCAGCCCTCAGCTGTATTACATCAGTCAGTACTTCAACCTGGTGTCTCTGGTGCTGTTTTACGTCAGCGCCGCTGTCAATCCTCTGCTGTATAACATCATGTCTGCTCGCTACCGCGCCAATGTCCTCGCCATGCTGCAGCTGACGGTGGGCTCCACGGACGAGCTGCGTCACAGGGCCCGCACCTCCCCGCTCACTGCCTCGCACTCCAGCACACACTTCTGACTGCGTGTGTGTGTGTGTGTGTGTGTGTGTGTGAGAGAGAGAGTGTGTGCATGTGAGAGAGAGTGTGTGCGTGTGAGAGAGTGTGTGTGTTTGTGTCAGAGTGTGTGTGTTTGTGTGTGTGAGAGAGAGTATGTGTGTGTGAGAGAGAGTATGTGTGTGTGAGAGAGTATGTGTGTTTGTGTGAAAGTGTGTAAGAGTGCGTGCGTGTGAGTGTATGGGTGTACGTGAGTGTGTGTGTGTGTGTGTGTGTGTGTGTGTGTGTGTGTGTGAGAGAGAGTGTGTGCGTGTGAGAGTATGTGTGGGTGCGCGAGTGTGTGTGAGAGTATGTGTGTTTGTGTGAGAGTGTGTAAGAGTGCGTGCGTGTCAGTGTATGGGTGTACGCGAGTGTGTGTGTGTGTGAGAGAGAGTGTGTGTGTGTGTGAGTGTGGGTGAGAGAGCATGTGTGTTTGTGTGAGTGTATGGGTGTACGCGAGTGTGTGTTTGTGTGAGAGATAGAGAGTGTGTGTGTGGGTGTGTGTGTGTGTGGGTGAGAGAGCATGTGTGTTTGTGTGAGTGTGCGTGTGTGTGTGTGTGTGTGTGTGTGTGTGTGTGTGAGTGAGTGAATGTGTGTGTGTGTGTGTGTGTGTGTGTGTGTGTGTGTGTGTGTGTGTGTGTGTGTGTGTGTGTGTTAGGCTTGAAACACACTACAGGACTCTAGTGGAAACAAGAGAATGCACTATAACTGTGTGACTGGGATCTGGCCAAACATGTTTGTGTTGATTTGTGTATTTAGGGTGTGCACTCTCTCCTGCGCTCTGCAGATGAACAACAGCATCTCTGTCATTGAGATCAACACTATATCTATACTTAATGTGTCTGTATGTGTTTTGAATTGTATTTATTGTGTTGGATGGGGCTTGTTTGGTGGCTATATTGAATAAAAGGCTGTTCTTTGTGACTCTGTGATGTGTTTTATGAAAGCTATAGTGTTGTGAGGGATGAAGATGCTGATGATTGATCGTTCACAGACACTGCTGTCATGGATCCGCACATACAGGTAAATCATTTCTACTTTAACTATGATTTATGACTTTAACTGTAGTTTATGTTCTCTCTGTTTATTTCTACGGTATTTTAATTATTCCAATGTGGCTTTATTAACATTAATATTCATTCAAATAAGTGTTTGTGTTTTGAGATTTAATGTTGGAGACTAATCCAGAGGTGATGTAACCTCAACGGGGTTAGAAATTGTAAGAAAATTGCGTTTTTATTTATTTATTTTGGACAGTAAGGAAGAAATAAACCCCAGCCAGCAAATATGACCTAATAAAAATAGAAGAAATAGGAATAGAAATAATACAAATACAATTAAAGTAAATGTTTGTAAATTATTTAAAAGTATATTTTCAGACTATAAGATATCCTATTTAAAATGAAAAATGTCGTTTCCAAGCGGCCTGAATCAGATTTATATGATACAAATACATTTTCATAATTTGTACAAACTGAAGGTGATGTATTGGAGAACTATCCCTGCCAAAAAAAACAATAGATGCCCAACAGAATCCATCACATACCAGTAGACACCATTACGACATATGAGGGTGAGTGAATGATGATAGAATGATAACATTTTAATAAATAATTATAATAATAATAAATAATTATTATTTATTCAAAGCGCGTTTCGCGAGTCGTTTGCTTCAGAACGGAGCTTTAAAGCGCGTTTCGCGAGTCATTTGGTTCAGAACGGAGCTTTAAAACGCGTTTCGCGAGTCATTTGGTTCAGAACGGAGCTTCAAAGCGCGTTTCGCGAGTCATTTGGTTCAGAACGGAGCTTTAAAGCGCGTTTCGCGAGTCATTTGGTTCAGAACGGAGCTTTAAAACGCGTTTCGCGAGTCATTTGATTCAGAACGGAGCTTTAAAGCGCGTTTCGCGAGTCATTTGTCAGTTCGAAAAAAAGTCTAAATTATATCAATTTTCCAGCAGAAACATTATTGTGTTGCGCGCGTGTGTGTGTGTGTGTATGGATCCGGTTTCTGTAAAGTGTCGGCTCGGTTCCGGTGCACCGAAGAAGCGCGTGATTTTGTGCTCCAGGGTCATATATTCCAGTCAATCCCAATCAAACTGCAAACTTGGGTTATTTTCATTAGGTTAACAATGCAGCCAAATAACACAATAACAACATCATAAAAACATGATTTTTGAATATTTTAAAAACAGTGTTATCTATTTTTGCAAATAAACTCTCTAACCTTAAACTCCTAGCCTCACCAAATATACACAGAACATATGCATAAGTTATGCAAACAAACATGTGATGAATGGTTTGACAGCACTTGTGTAGCCCTCATCCGTCCCTCTCGAACCTGGTTTTTCAGTCCTGAAATGTGTTTTTATCCTTTAAAATATATATATGTTTTATGTAGTTTTTTTTTTATTTTTATTTTTTATTAACCTTAAATTCTGGATTTTTTTTATGAATGTTAGCATATTTGCATACATTTTTTTTAATTTTTTTCATTTGAGTGACAGGGTAAAGACCAATGAACTGATATCATATTTATATTTAAAAAAATATTTTATATCTATTACATATTTATGAAAATGTATGCATATGCATATGTTGGGATTAAAATCCAGTATACGATTTTGTTTGTACAAAATACAGTTTTTAAGATATATCTGGATTTTAATCCCAACATATGCATATGCGTATCCCGCGGAGAACCGACTCTGTTCTGTTATAGTCTATTATTATAGGACTTTCTTACGCTATTGTGTACATTAATATTATTTTCCATGTTCCTGTTTAATAACTTGTTGGGTCGCTAGTTCGAATGCCTCTTTCTCTACGCTATCCTATCTTAATAAAGGCAAAATTGCAAAAATTAATCTAACAAAAAATGCTTTATAATCAGTTAATGTATTTAAAACTAATAATAAATTATTTAATGCAAAATAATATTGATTTAATTTAACTTGTTGGGTCGCTAGTTCGAATGCCTCTTTCTCTACACTATCCTATCTTAATACAAGCAAAATTGCACAAAAAAAAAAAAGCATTAGAATCAGTTAATGTATTTAAAACAAATAATATTAATAATAAATATTATAATGCAAAATAATATTGATTTAATTGTACCTGTTGAACGGATCGTACTGTGAACTCGAGGATTTCTGCTTTTTCCAGTTTGTATGATTGACAAAAAATACAAATCGCTTTAGAAAATGTAAAACATAATGAATGAAGTAGTCATGTTTAAGCGCGCGCGCTGTTGGACGCTCGCGCCTCCGTCGCGTCATCAGCGAGATCTAAGAAACCAAAACTCACAATTTAAACAAGACAATATCATAAACTAGTGCTTTCAAACCATTAATCGATCTAAAATAAACGTGTTTGTTTATAATGTGACCCTGGAGCACAAAAACAGCCATAAGTGGCACTGGTTTATTTATAAATATCAACTTCATACCGTAAATATCCAAATATAATTATTGATTAGTAATATGCATTGCTAAGAACTTAATTTGAACAACTTTAAAGATGATTTTCTCAATATTTAGATTGTTTTACACCCTCAGATTCCAAATATTGTTCTGTCATAAACCATGCATCAATGGAAATGATTTATTCAGCTTTTAGATGATGCATAAATCTCAATAATAATATAAAATTACCCTTATAACTGATTTTGTGCTCCAGGGTCACATATATATGTGCGTGTGTGCATTGTGTACATGTATTAAGTATATATAAATACATGCATGTATATATTTAAGAAAAATTGTTTTGTTTGTATATTAAACATTTATATATAATATACATGTATTTCAAAATATATAGACCTACTTTAACAATTTTCATAAATCATATTTGTGTCCATCGTGCATTCCAGTCAATCCCAATCAAACTGCAAACTTGGGTTATTTTCATTAGGTTAACAATGCAGCCAACTAACACAATAACAACATCATAAAAACATGATTTTT
>CM049864.1:92500-225000 GCA_027474115.1 Schizopygopsis malacanthus | reverse complement strand
AGATGATTCCCTGAAGAAATTAAAAAGAGGATGCAAACGAGTCAACAATCCAGCCCAGAGCTGTACAATGAATGTGAAGCTGAAGTACAAACATCAGGAAAACCTCAGTAAAAGTATTTCATTTTTTACTATTTCATCTCATTGACACACACACACACACACACACACACACACACACACACACACACACACACACACACACACACACACACACACACTTGCCATCTACATTGCATAGACTTCTATTGTTTATATATATATAGCTAGTTATAAACATTATAACCCAGCCTTAACCCACACTCTAACCTTAAGACACAACTTACTGCATTTAATAAATAATACAAATATTTAATTTTATACTGTTTTTACAAATGAGGATTCTCCAAATGTCATGTTTAACTCACTTCTGGTTACATATTTGTCCCCAAAATATGTTTAAAGCAAGACAGTAAGGTACAAATATGGCCATAAATGGTCAGGTTTAAATATGAATATTAGGCCTTTTCTAATTAAACATGCACTAATTTGCTTACATTTCCAGTAAATAGATCTGAACATTGGATAAAGTCAGATCCAAAACTCTTGGAAACAGAAAAGTGCTGCTGAAGCGGAGGAAATAAACCTTTGAAGATACGGATTGGAATTGAAATCTAAAGACACAAATAATAAGTGTAATAGAATAAACCAAGTGTGTATTATGTTTTATTTCTACCTGTGTAAACACACACAACAGAGAACAGATGAACACACACTCTCTTGTTCAGTGCGGTTGTCTTTGGGCACGAAAGAAGGAAACAAACCACAGAAGGGAGTTTTTCTGTCGAGGGAAAGCAGAGATGGGAGGAGCAGAAAGAGAGACGATCGGTGATATCAGTCTGTCCTGATAAAAGAAGAAACACACACACCTGAATCACAACATCTACAGGTAAGACACTCTGAGTTAAGATGATGCTTATATAACATTATAAACATTACATTAACATTATATCTGTTCATGAAATATGTTTTACTGTAAATGTAACTTAAATCTGTAAATCCTAAAATATTGCTGCTGTGTTTTTAACTGAAAAGTTCTGGCAACCACAGCTGCTTTTACTGTAAGTTTGATGTATTTTCACACTTAATCATGACACGTCAGCTTCAGGAGCTTCATGTGTGTATTTATTACTGAAGGAGAATCTAATAAGCAATGATAAAGCAGAAATGACATGATCTGATGTTCTGGATCTGGTCAGATGTTCAGCGTCTGCATCATTTATTGAGACTGATTTGTGTTTTTCTCTCAGAAATGGAGAGAATCTGGTTGCTGATGTTGATGACAGGTGAGTGCTTGACTAGTACTAGTGTTGATAGTTAGTGTTAGTGCTGTGCTGACAGTGTTCAAGTGTGTTTCAATGATTCCTGTAGAGATCGAGCTGCTACTGAAATAAATCCCGTAAAAACCCACAAAACATCATCAGTGTTTCCCACGAGTCCTGTAGACTGTGCCGACCTGGAGATTTCAGTCCAAATTAGAGCTTTTAACTCATGCATGTGAAGATACTGAGAAATACTTATTGAAATTGTTTGATTATAAAATTATATATAGCTATATATATATATATATATATATATATGGGTGTGTGTGTGTGTGTGTGTGTGTGTGTGTGTGTGTGTGTGTGTGTGTGTGTGTGTGTGTGTGTGTGTGTGTGTGTCTGTGTGTGTGTGTGTGTGCATGTTTATGTGGTTTATGAGGACACACATTTGTATAATGACATGGGTATGACAGGTATAACAAGGAAAAGGTGATTTTTGGGGGAAAGTAGAAATGCAAAGTCTCCTGTGAGGGCTAAGTTTAGGTGTAGAGCAATAACACATACAGTTTATACAGTGTGTGTGTGTGTGTGTGTGTGTGTGTGTGTGTGTGTGTGTGTGTGTGTGTGTGTGTGTGTGTGTGTGTGTGTGTATTGTACCGAACAGTTGTATTAAAATAGCAATATATTTCTAATAAAGCACTATACAAAATATATTTAAAAGATGTAAAATACAATATTGCAGTAAGTTTTTCAAGAAGATACTATTTCAGTCTTTGTACTTTACATTTCACATTCAATTCAATGTGACATTTGCTGATTCTTTGTAATTATTTGTAATATTTACTAGCAATTTCTGAATAAATGTTTAAAAAAAAAAGTATGATTATTTTCATTATTATTATATTTAAATATAATACATTTGCCTTCTGAATGTGATGTGATAGCATTTCTATCACAACTAAAACAGGTTTGAGTCGACTTTCAAGTTAAAGTCGATGCATAGAATTAATTTTGGTCATTGAAAAGGGGTTGGAGCTCATCATTTTGCTCTGGAAATGCCCCACATTGATGGGTTTAACTTTAAAACGCACTCAGTTTTCTTCCACTAGAGGTCCACAGTGTCACCAAATCCTGTGGAAACACTGAACGTACAAAAGCACCATTCAGAGCACTTGATCAAACACACACTGACACTCTGAGCTGTTGAAACACAGTGTGGATATAATGATATCTGTGTGAATGTGTGTCTCCTCAGCCGTGGTCAGTTCATCTCCGCGTCAGTATCACTTTGTGAATCAGAAGATGAGCTGGACTGAAGCTCAGAGATACTGCAGAGAGAAACACACAGATCTGGTCACTATCAATGACATACAAGAACAGAATGACATAAACCAGCTCATAAACAGTGTCTCTGGCCGTGTCTGGATTGGGCTGAAGGACACAGACACGTGGATTTGGTCTCTGAGTGACCCGGACTTCTACAGAAGAGATGAGTCTCAGTATAGAAACTGGGGACCAAAACAACCAGGTGGAGATGGAGACTGTGTTTATATGAATGATGTTGATGGAAAATGGCATGATATAAAGTGTGATACCAAAAAGCATTTCATCTGCTATAATGGTGAGATCAGCTGTATGTTTCATATCTGATACAATTTGCATTATTAATTAATCAAACTGCTTATAATTTTTTTTATGAGAAACTGATTTAAGTTTGCAACATTGACAGTTATTTTATCACAATGATGCTGCTTTGAAACAACATGTATTTTGAATAATATGTTTTAATAGTAAAATAATTATTATAATTCTAAAAACATGATCACAACAAGGTGATAAATGTGTTAAATGACATACTGAGTATTTTATTTTCCAAAAAATTACACTTTTAGTTTTTAAACTAAAGACACAATTGCATTTGTATATATGTCTACAGCAGTTTTTTATTATTATGATTTAACTGTAAATTAATATCAGACTAAATGTCTTTCTGTTTTAAAGCCAGTACAGGATTCGTCCCCGTACAGGAGCTAAAGAACTGGACTGATGCTCAGAAATACTGCAGAGAGAAACACACAGATCTGGCCAGTGTGAGGAATAAGAGAGAGAATAACCAGATCCAGACCTTCATAAACCAGAACCTAACTTCACCTAATCAAGCCTGGATCGGTCTGTACAGATTCTGGGTTTGGTCTGATAACAGCACCGCTTCATTCACACACTGGAAGTCTGGTAAACCCAATATCGGAGCTAAACAAGACAGCATCTGCACATCGACTGGTATGAGTGATGAAGGACGCTGGACAGACCAGCTCTGTACAGAATCATATCCCTTTGTGTGTTATGATGGTGAGTACATCAATCATCTGATCTGCTGAACATCTACATGTCAAACTACAGAAACTCATCATTATTACAGTACGACTGCACTATTCCTTTAAACCAGCAATTCCCAGAGTTTCTGTCAGTGAACGTATTTCTTCAAGTCTTTAAATTAATCTTTCAATAATTTGACAAAACATTCACACATTCATGGTTCTCTGATGTCAGTTAATGATCATAAGACATAATATAAATAATAATAATAATACAAATAATAATAATACATAAATATAATAATACATAAATAATAGTAATAATAATGAATAATAATAGTAATAATAATAAAATAATAAATAACATTAATAATTATTAATAATAATTAATTAAATAATAATAATAATTATTATTATTAATAATAATAAAATAAACAATAATAATTAATAACTAGATAAAAAAGTTTGTGAACAAACTTTAAGTTGGCTTGCGAAAGCCGGACCAGAAAGTTTTAAAAAGTTTGGAAAGTTTTAAAAAGTTTTAAAAGTTTTATAAGTTTAAGTTTTAAAAGTTTTATAAGTTTTAAAAGTTTAAGTTTTAATAGTTTTACAAGTTTAAGTTTTATTAGTTTTATAAGTTTAAGTTTTAAAAGTTTAAGTTTCAATAGTTTAAAAAGTTTAAGTTTTAATAGTTTTAAAAGTTTTAAAAGTTTAAGTTTTAAAAGTAGCTAATAAGTTAGGCTAGCATGATTAGCATGTTGCTAACATGATTAGCATGTTGTTAGCATGTTGATAACATGTTGCTAGCATGTTGATAGCATGTTGCTAGCATGTTTTTAGCATTATTAGCATGTTGTTAGCATGTTGCTATCATGTTGCTAACATGATTAGCATGTTGCTAGCATGTTGCTAACATGATTGTAGCATGTTTAGCATGTTACTAGCATGTTGATAGCATGATTAGCATGTTGTTAACATGTTGCTAGCATGATTAGCATGTTGCTAGCATATTGTTAGCATGATTAGCATGTTGCTAGCATGTTGCTAGCATGTTGCTAGCATTATTAGCATGTTTTGCTAGCATGATTAGCATGTGACTAGCATGTTGCTAGCATGATTAGCATGTTTGCTAGCATGTCGCTAGCGTGATTTTAGCATGATTAGCATGTTGCTAGCATGTTGCTAGCGTGATTAGCATGTTGCTAGCATGATTTTAGCATGATTAGCATGTTGCTAGCATGTTGCTAGCGTGATTAGCATGTTGCTAACGTGATTAGCATGTTGCTAGCATGTTGCTAGCATGATTAGCATGTTGCTAGCGTGATTTTAGCATGTTGCTAGCATGTTGTTAGCATGTTGCTAACGTGATTAGCATGTTGCTAGCGTGATTAGCATGTTGTTAGCTTGTTTTTAGCATGATTAGCATGTTGCTAGCATGTTTGCTAGCGTGATTAGCATGTTGCTAGCATGATTTTAGCATGATTAGCATGTTGCTAGCATGTTGCTAGCGTGATTAGCATGTTGCTAGCATGTTGCTAGCATGATTAGCATGTTGTTAGCATGTTGCTAGCACGTTGCTAGCGTGATTTTAGCATTATTAGCATGTTGCTAGCATGTCGTTAGCATGATTAGCATGTTGCTAGCATGTTGCTAGCATTATTAGCATGTTGCTAGCATGATTAGCATGTGACTAGCATGTTGCTAGCATGATTAGCATGTTTGTTAGCATGTCGCTAGCGTGATTTTAGCATGATTAGCATGTTGCTAGCATGTTGCTAGCGTGATTAGCATGTTGCTAGCATGATTTTAACATGATTAGCATGTTGCTAGCATATTGCTAGCGTGATTAGCATGTTGCTAGCATGTTGCTAGCGTGATTAGCATGTTGCTAGCATGTTGCTAACGTGATTAGCATGTTGCTAGCATGTTGCTAGCATGATTAGCATATTGCTAGCATGTTGTTAGCATGTTGCTAGCATGTTGCTAGCGTGATTAGCATTTGCTAGCATGTTGCTAGCATTTGCTAGCATGATTAGCATGTTGCTAGCATGTTGCTAGCGTGATTAGCATGTTGCTAGCATGATTTTAGCATGATTAGCATGTTTCTAGCATGTTGCTAGCGTGATTAGCATGTTGCTAGCTTGTTTTTAGCATGATTAGCATGTTGCTAGCATGTTTGCTAACGTGATTAGCATGTTGCTAGCATGATTTTAGCATGATTAGCATGTTGCTAGCATGTTGCTAGCATTATTAGCATGTTGTTAACATGTTGCTAGCACGTTGCTAGCGTGATTTTAGCATGATTAGCATGTTGCTAGCATTTTGCTAGCATGATTAGCATGTTGCTAGCATGTTGCTAGCCTGATTTTAGCATTATTAGCATGTTGCTAGCATGATTTTAGCATGATTAGCATGTTGCTAGCATGTTGCTAGCATGAGTTTAGCATGATTAGCATATTGCTAGCATGTTGCTAGCGTGATTAGCATGTTGCTAGCGTGATTAGCATGTTGCTAGCATGTTGCTAGCATGATTAGCATGTTTGCTAACATGTTGTTAACATTATTAGCATGTTGCTAGCATGTTGCTAGCATGATTAACATGTTGCTAGCATGTCGCTAGCATGATTTTAGCATGATTAGCATGATTAGCAAGTTGCTAGCATGATTAGCATGTTGCTAGCAAGTTGCTAGCATTATTAGCATGTTGCTAGCATGTTGCTAGCATGATTAGCATGTTGCTAGCATGATTTTAGCATGTTGCTAGCATGATTTTAGCATGATTAGTATGTTGCTAGCATGATTACCATTGTAGTTTAAAGCATGATCACCATTGTAGTTTAAACGTATATGCTGTTTCATGGGCCGTCCCCTCACCATGTAAGTCTATGGGACATTTTTGGGGGGCTCTTGCGCCCCAGGGGTAAAACTTATACCCCACTGCGGGGTATGTTCTCGCTCAGCTTGATAGCCTCTTCAAATGTTGTGATTCACAAGTTTCTACGAAATTCTCGCTCTGCGCTACAACCCGTCGAAGTTTGCCGCAATGCATTGTCGATGCGTTTTTTTGCGCGGTTTTTCGCTAATTGTACGATTAGCATAAACCCGATCGCTTAGAAAAGATATAGCACACCCCGCGAGATCAGTCTGAAGATTTGGGATGAGTTTGGAGTCTGTAGAGTTAAAGCTCTAGGAGGAGTAGCAGTCAGAAATTTAGTCTCAGAAGAATAATAATAATAACTAGATAAAAAAGTTTGTGAACAAACTTTAAGTTGGCTTGCGAAAGCCGGACCAGAAAGTTTTAAAAAGTTTGGAAAGTTTTAAAAAGTTTTAAAAAGTTTTAAAAAGTTTTAAAAGTTTTATAAGTTTAAGTTTTAAAAGTTTTATAAGTTTTAAAAGTTTAAGTTTTAATAGTTAAAAAAGTTTATGTTTTATTAGTTTTAAAAGTTTAAGTTTTAATAGTTTTAAAAGTTTGTTTTAATAGTTTTAAAAGTTTACGTTTTAAAAGTAGCGAATAAGTTAGGCTAGCATGATTAGAATGTTTTGCTAGCATTATTAGCATGTTGCTAGCATGTTGATAACATGTTGCTAGCATGTTGATAGCATGTTGCTAGCATGTTTTTAGCATGATTAGCATGATGTTAGCATGTTGCTAGCATGTTGCTAGCATGATTAGCATGTTGCTATTGTGTTGTTAGCATGATTAGCATGTTGCTAGCATGTTGCTAACATGATTAGCATGTTGCTAGCATGTTGCTAGCATGATTTTAGTATGATTAGCATGTTGCTAGCATGTTGCTCGCGTGATTAGCATGTTGCTAGCATGTTGCTAGCATGATTTTAGCATGTTGCTAGCGTGATTAGCATGTGACTAGCATGTTGCTAGCATGATTAGCATGTTGCTAGTATGTTGCTAGCATGATTTTAGCATTTTGCTAGCGTGATTAGCATGTTGCTAGCATGATTAGCATGTTGCTAGCATGTTGCTAGCGTGATTAGCATGTTGTTAGCATGTTGCTAGCATGATTAGAATGTTGCTAGCATGTTGCTAGCATGATTTTAGCATGTTGCTAGCATGATTTTAGCATGATTAGCATGTTGCTAGCTTGATTAGCATGTTGCTAGCATGATTTTAGCATGATTAGCATGTTGTTAGCATGTCGCTAGCATGATTAGCATGTTGCTAGCATTTTGCTAGCATGATTTTAGCATGATTAGCATGATTTTAGCATGTTGCTAACGTGATTAGCATGTTGCTAGCATGTTGCTAACATGATTTTAGCATGTTGCTAGCGTGATTAGCATGTTGCTAGCATGTTGCTAGCGTGATTAGCATGTTTTTAGCATGTTGCTAGCATGATTAGCATGTGACTAGCATGTTGCTAGCATCATTAGCACGTTGCTAGCATGTTGCTAGCATTATTTTAGCATGATTAGCATGTTGCTAGCATGATTTTAGCATGATTAGCATGTTGCTAGCATGTCGCTAGCATGATTTTAGCATGATTAGCATGTTGCTAGCATGATTAGCATGTGACTAGCATGTTTGCTAGCATGTTGCTAGCATGATTAGCATGTTGCTAGCAAGTTGCTAGCATGATTAGCATGTTGCTAGCAAGTTGCTAGCATGATTAGCATGTTGCTAGCATGTTGCTAGCATGATTAGCATGTTGCTAGCATGATTTTAACATGATTAGTATGTTTGCTAGCATGTTGCTAGCATGTCGCTAGCATGATTTTAGCATGATTAGCATGTTGCTAGCATGTTTGCTAGCATGATTAGCATGTTGCTAGCATTATTAGCATGTGACTAGCATGATTTTAGCATGATTAGCATGTTGCTAGCATGTTACTAGCATGATTAGCATGTTGCTAGCATGTCACTAGCATGATTTTAGCATGATTAGCATGTTGGTAGCATGTTGCTAGCATGATTTTAGCATGTTGCTAGTGTGATTAGCATGTTGCTAGCATGTTGTTAGCATGATTTTAGCATGTTGCTAGCGTGATTAGCATGTTGCTAGCATGTTGCTAGCGTGATTAGCATGTTGCTAGCATGTTGCTAGCATGATTTTTAGCATGATTAGCATGTTTGCTAGCATGATTAGCATGTTGCTAGCATGTTGGTAGCATGATTTTAGCATGATTAGCATGTTGCTAGCATGTTGCTAGCATTATAAGCATTTTGCTAGCATGTTTCTAGCATGATTAGCATGTTGCTAGCATGTTGCTAGCATGATTTTAGCATGATTAGCATGTTGCTAGCATGTTTTTAGCGTGATTAGCATGTTGTTAGCATGTTGCTAGCATGATTTTAGCATGATTAGCATGTTGCTAGCATGATTTTAGCGTGATTAGCATGTTGCTAGCATGATTTTAGCATGATTAGCCTGTTGCTAGCATGTCACTAGCATGATTTTAGCATGATTAGCATGTTGCTAGCATGATTAGCATGTTGCTAGCATGTTTCTAGCATGATTAGCATGTTGCTAGCATGTTGCTAGCATGATTTTAGCATGATTAGCATGTTGTTAGTATGTTGCTAGCATGATTTTAGCATGATTAGCATGTTTGCTAGCTTGATTAGCATGTTGCTAGCATGATTTTAGCATGATTAGCATGTTGTTAGCATGTCGCTAGCATGATTAGCATGTTGTTAGCATGTTGCTAGCATGATTTTAGCATGATTAGCATGTTGTTAGCATGTTGCTAGCATGATTAGCATGTTGTTAGCATGTTGCTAGCATGATTAGCATG
Organism: Schizopygopsis malacanthus; assembly: GCA_027474115.1. Lineage (NCBI taxonomy): Eukaryota > Metazoa > Chordata > Actinopteri > Cypriniformes > Cyprinidae > Schizopygopsis > Schizopygopsis malacanthus. Next base: position 215,636 of record CM049864.1, on the reverse strand, counting down.
TTGCTAGCATGTTGCTAGCATGATTAGCATGTTTCTAGCATGATTTTAGCATGATTAGCATGTTTGCTAGCATGTTGTTATCATGATTAGCATGTTGTTAACATGTTGCTAGCATGTCGCTAGCATGATTTTAGCATGATTAGCATGTTGCTAGCATGATTAGCATGTTGCTAGCAAGTTGCTAGCATGATTAGCATGTTGTTAGCATGATTTTAGCATGATTAGCATGTTGCTAGCATGTTGCTAACATTATTAGCATGTGACTAGCATGTTTGCTAGCATGATTAGCATGTGACTAGCATGTTTGCTAACATGATTAGCATGTTGCTAGCATGTTGCTAGCATGATTAGCATGTTTGCTAGCATGTTTAGCATGTTGCTTGCATGATTAGCATGTTGCTAGCATGATTTTAGCATTATTAGTATGTTGCTAGCATGATTACCATTGTAGTTTAAAGCATGATTACCATTGTAGTTTAAACGTATATGCTGTTTCATGGGCCGTCCCCTCACCATGTAAGTCTATGGGACATTTTTGGGGGGCTCTTGCGCCCCAGGGGTAAAACTTATACCCCACTGCGGGGTATCTTTTTGCTCAGCTTGATAGCCTCTTCAAATGTTGTGATTCACAAGTTTCTACGAAATTCTCGCTTTGCGCTACAACCCGTCGAAGTTTGCCGCAATGCATTGTCGATGCGTTTTTTTGCGCGGTTTTTCGCTAATTGTACGATTAGCATAAACCCGATTGCTTAGAAAAGATATAGCACACCCCGCGAGATCAGTCTGAAGATTTGGGATGAGTTTGGAGTCTGTAGAGTTAAAGCTCTAGGAGGAGTAGCAGTCAGAAATTTAGTCTCAGAAGAATAATAATAATAAGTTTAAATAGGATTTCAGTAAGTTGGCTTTCACAAGCCAACTTAATAAGTTTAAATAGGATTTCAGTAAGTTGGCTTTCACAAGCCAACTTAATAATGATTTCAGTTAATGATCACAAGACATGCAGCTGAACAAATTCAATTATATTCAAGCTTTTTTTTTTATTCGTCACATACTCAATTATGCAGGATTTAATCAGTAGTGAAATGTAAATCAGTTCAGGTCCGCTCAATGGACAGTGCAAAATATGTAACACAACACAAGAGTATATATATATATATATATATAAATATTAGTAAAAAATAAAAATAATAAGAAAAAATAAAGAGTAAAATGTGCTATAAAAAAGTGCTATGCAGTATACTGTGGACTTAATAAATAATAATAGAAACAGGGATGTGCGAGAGGAATGTGCAAACAGGTTGTATCGGGTATACACATAGCAGCAATATGGATGATAGTGAATATTTAACAGTTTATTAAATTGAGTTTTGTAAATGTTATTTGACCGAGTTTGAGTTTAGGAGCCTGATGGCTGTGGGGGGGGGGGGGGGGGGGGGGATGAGAAGCTCCTCCTCAGTCTCTCTGTTTTTGCCATCATGCTCCTGAAGCGCTTACGAGATGGCAGTAAACAGAAATGATGGTTACCGGGGTGATTTGAGTCTTTGATGATTTTAGCAGCTCTGCTTTTTACAGCGTTTGAAGTAGATGTCCTGCAGCTAAGATCACGACTCTCTGTAGAGCTTTGCAGTCCTGATTTGTGGCGTTACTATACCACACTGAGATATAACTCCAGTTATAAAAATGAAAGCAGATATTACTGTTGTTAATTCCCGCTGCCATGTACAGTTAAATCATTTTATTCTACACTACAAGTTAAAATACTGAAATTGATGTTTTAAATCCTCAGGCGTTTGTTTTGGTGAATATTAGTGAAAAGCTGTAGACATTAAAAAAGTTGGAAATTATGCAAATTGGTAAATAAAGTAAACTTATCACACATTGTATTCTCAAATACACATTAAACTCAGTGTTAAAGCTGCTGACGTGTAATACATACACAATACATCAGACTTTGATTTGATAATCACACTGAGCTAAATCACAATTTCAGATTTATTTTGATTTATTATGCAGCATCATTTATATATATATATTAATTCTCATTCGATTTCATTAATTATTAGGTATTGATAAGCTCAGGAAGCATGTTTGGGAAACCCTGCTGCTTTAACTCAACACTCTTCATTTGAGTTCCTGTATTTAAATGCTTCACTTTCTGTTTGTGTTGCAGATAAACTGGTTCTGATCCGAGAGAATAAGACGTGGACTGAAGCTCTGAGATACTGCAGAAACATGAGCATGGACCTGGTGTCGGTGGATTCGGAGCAGATGCAGCGAGGGGTGAAGATCTTGTTCATGAAAGTGAGCGCCTCGTCCAATCACGTGTGGCTGGGTCTGCGTCACTCCTGCACACTGGGGATCTGGTTCTGGGTCAACGGTCACACCATCTGCTACGATCAGTGGGCTTCTGATTACGACACCGGACTGGACGAGTGCGATACGATGGTCAGATCCGGAGCCATTCGAACCCGTGATAATCACTGGATCAGTCTTCCTGAAAATGATAGAAACAACTTCATCTGCATCAAGTGAGAGCTGGAGAGAAACTGATTACATGTAATCCAGATTACAAATATTCACTACTTGTAATTAGATTACATTTCATCTTAAAATGCCAATAATCAGATGCCTGTTACTTTTTATGGATTACATATTAACACAATGCCAGTCAATTATTAATTCAATTATAAAGTAATCAAAAAGTACTCAGAATACATTACTTAAAATCTGAAATCTAATAGATTATTTCTAAATAAAAATGTTGTCATGTAATTTGTGATAGTAATAATAGTAATCTGTAATAGACTAAAAATGTTTAATAAACTACCCGCTGTGTGTGAGTCAAATAACAGATTAAATCAAGCCGTTTGGACTCAAATTATTACATTTAATTTAATTCAAGTTTATTTGTAAAGCTCTTTTCACAATACACACTGTTTCAAAGCGGCTTCACAGAAAATGAATGTTTTAATGTTACAATCAGGTAGTTTTCTGTTATTGGACTCAAATTATCTTCATTTATGTATTTTCATGTCTGTTTGAGCTTCTATCATGTTTAAATTGTTTAAGGTGACGGATACAAACACTTACTGTTTTCTGTCAGTTTGCTTTAATACTGTTTTTTGTTTAATGCATATTATTTAGTACTTACTGTAGCACTTACATTTACTTTTGTATAACTGTTATGTTCTGCGACCTTCATCTAAAATTACTGCAATTTTTTGAAAATCTGGAATTTGAGGGTGCACAGAAATCTAAATATTGAGAATATTGCCTTTAAAGTTGTCCAAATGCAGTTCTTACCAATGCATATTACTAATCAAATTTATGTTTATAAATATATTTTTGGTAGGAAATTTAACAAATATTTTTATGGAACATGATCTTTACTTAACATCCTTTTTGGCATAAAAGAAAATGTATAATTTTGACCCATACAATGTATTGTTGGTTATTGCTACAAATATACCTGTTGTGCTGCTTATGGATGGTTTTGTGCTCCAGGGTCACATATGTGTCACGTTCAGTTTTGTTTTCAGTTTTGTTTTCATAGACTTTTAGTTTGCATCTCATTGTTTCCTTTTGGATTCCTTGGTTGTTATGGTTTCTACGTTTGTTCTCATTTATCACCATAGTTACTGATTATGTTGTTCACCTGTGTCTCATTAATTTCCTTCATTACTGTGTGTTTTGTATTTCTCTCACTTGGTATTGTAGACTATGAATAATTTGGGCAAAGTGTGTGTGTGATGTTTCTTTCTATAAAATCATCTACAATGTATACATGTAAACGTGAAATGGATAATGTAAAGATTTTATATAAATACAATAAATATTAATTGAGTGACTTAATGGAATATTTGTGCTATATTTGAACATCAACAGAAGCATTTAAATGAAGTGGTGAAGGTTAAAATGTGGTAATAAAAAAAAAATATTGCAGAAAATTACAGGATCTACAAATATATTCAGTGATGCAACAACAACAACAACCTTAGAAACACAAAAAAAAACACTAGAAACACTGTTTTTGAATTATACATAAAGAATATCAAAACAAGTGGAATATATTTTAAAGAAATAAATCAGAAACATTTGTTTGGAACTGAAATATTTCTGCTACCATAAATTAATATATATTTTTAAAATAAGATTAATTCTTATTTTGTTTTATTAAAAAATGTTAAATTAAAGAGAAATGTTGCCTTGGACACTAGCTAAAATAATAATGTGTAAATAAATTTAATCAGAATAAATACTCAGATTCTGATGTGTATCAAATTCCAAGTATGTTTCCATGTGTCAGGAGAGGATTGAGTTTGGCCATACATAATAATAATAATAATAATAATAATAATAATAATTATATTATCAGATTAGCTTTATTTGTCACATATATATACAATTATACAGAGTATAACCAGCAGTGAAATGTGTTCTCTGCATTTAACCCATTCAAGTGCATACAAATAATAATATATACTTGACCAGAGACAGACTTGACCAGAGACAGACTTGACCAGAGACAGACTTGGCATGGCATGAACAGACTAGACTCACCAACAGCAGGTTACAACATTAATACACGACAAGGAACAAGACAATGACATGGCTACTTGTAGTAAACAAGACTGGACACATGACAAGAACAAACCAATGAGCAGACAGAACAGATAATCACATGACAGAACTGATACACATCTCTGACCATTTCTTCTTTAAATTAACATCACACTTTGCTACCCGGGTGACACCAACCCCCTTACCGGTTACTTTTAGACGAAACCTACGCTCCCTTTCTCCCTCACGTCTTTCCTCTGTAGTGTCCTCCTCTCTTCCCTCACCTACACATTTCTCATCTCTGGATGTGAATGCTGCTACTGATACTTTATGCTCTACCTTAACCTCTTGTCTAGACGACATTTGTCCTCTCTCCTCCAGGCCAGCACGAACTGCCCCTAGGGCCTCAAGTCCACCTTTGTCGAGTCCAAGACAAGTCCAAGTCCAAAGAGGTTCGAGTCCGAGTCAAGACCGAGTCCAAAGAGGTTCGAGTCCAAGTCAAGTCCAAGTCCAAATGAGACGGTCAAAACAGAGAAAGTAAAAAATAATCTTCTTCAAAACCACATATTTAATTATTGATAATTGATGTGATACAAGAGACGGCATATCTTCTATTCTAATATAATAATTTTGCATTATTGTTTGTAATGATCTAAAGCATGTGCAGCAACACTGTAGGATCAAATCAGGCTATTTTATTTATCCTCCTGAGACCCAGCTGTGGAGTTTGTGCCTCTGTAGTGGACATTATATTTTAGTGTATTTCTCTGAGACCTCACATGTCACAGTTATAAGCCTGGATGTCCTGTACAGAGCTCATTCAGGGCTTTATAGAGATACTAAAGGATTTTTAAACCCTCTCCTATGCCTTTAAAGATGGCAATATTTAATTTAGTGAAAAATTGTACATCCTTATGGAAATATGATTATATTCTGTAATGTCTTTTAAATCTGAATCATTTTCAGATTGTTTGTCATAAAGCAACATCTCAGGAAAATGTTATGGGTTTTCAAATTCAAATATAACTTCCTGTTATGAAACAGGACATAATTTCATTCATGTTCAATGTAGAGGACACCAGGACTAAAAGCATGTTTATTATGCATTTTGGGAGACATAACAATTGAATAGGGAAATAAATTATATATCAGTTTGCTTATGAAATATTATATATTATTATGAAAATCTGGCCATGACTCCCATTATGAAAATAATTGTTCAACATTCTGTCCCAACAGCAACACATTAATATGCAAATTAGATACAGTGAATAGATACACTGTAGATGCAACTTTTTCTTTATTAACCCTCTAGTTAAAGAAAAGTATATTCTAAGTGCACCACACATGACGTTGTCTTCATGATGTAAATGTGAAACAAATCACTAAATATATTTGCAGAAAAGATGCATGAACTACAACTACATCTTGTACACACTTATATTATGCATATTAGGCTATATGTTCTGAAATAATACAAGACAAATGCTCCAAAAAACTAAAGTTATTCAAATTCAAAATGACTGAAGGTATAACACCTAGAGTGCTATTATTAACTATAAAGGCTCTGTAAAACAATGAACAGCAGTTATCAGCCTGTCACCCTGATGCAAACCTGAAATATCAGATATACAGTACATGTACAGTAAGTTTATTCATGGGTTTTGTTTTCAATTACGCTGCTTTTCCATTGTTTTTTCTATGTAAGCATGGACGCGTTTGACTGTTGCGCTCGCGTCTCTTGCAGCGTCTCGTGCATGAAACGGCTTTCTAAAAACGCGGCACTCTAGTTATTAAAATATGTTTAACTCACACCTTCTTGTATTTTTCCTATTTCACTGCCCGCGTCAACACAAAAACACACTCTGTGTGAAGGGCACCTAGAGAGCATCACATGTGAGCGGTTAATCATGTGCATCGACATGCGGTTTGATTGTTCTTTTCTCTTTACTGTTATTATCAAAGTGTCTAATTCTAGCGTTTGGTAATATTTCTATTCAAAATCGCAATTGACCTGAAATGAAAGTGAAAGCAAAATGCGCACGGGCATTAATAAGGTATTTAAAAGCGAAGGAAAGTTAGAGGGAAAACTCCAACGAACTTTGTAAAACCAAACTGTATTATGCAACTTGCCGACAGCGTGTCTGTGGCCAAAATAAAGATTATTTATGCCTCCACGCAGCGCGCACACTCAGAGTCAAGCGCACACTCATATGACGCAGCTGTGCATTTAACAGGCGACCAATGACAAAGCCCGTTCTAGATGGAGTTAAACCAATGGCAATTACATTACCCGTTTGCGGAACAAGCGAGCCAGATTAATGGTTTTGTTTTGAAAGAGAAAAAAAAACATATATTGCTGGACTCGGTCGAGACCAACTAGAACATTTGGCGAGTCCAATGACCAAGTCCGAGACAAGTCCGAGTCCAAATACCAACAAGTCCAAGACAAGTCCGAGACGATAGAAAAACGTCTCGAGTACTACAGCCCTATTCTAACCCCTGGTTATCTGATGTTCTTCGTGAACATCGGACCAGACTCCGAGCGGCAGAGAGAAAATGGCAAAAATCAAACAATCTGTTGGACCTGAGTATGTATCAATCGTTGCTTTCATCTTTCTCCGCAGAAGTCCACACTGCCAAATCATCACATTTCCATAACAAGATCAACAGTGCTCCAGATGTGCGTAATCTCTTCAGAACATTTAATTCTCTCCTCTGTCCGCCTCCACCACCTCCCACCACGTCTATAACAGCTGATGACTTTGCAACTTTTTTTTACAGACAAAACTAAAACAATCAGTAGTCAGTTTTCACCTTCACTCACACAGGACCTTCAACCATCTAGATCCACTGCTCAAACTCCCATCTTCTCCTTCTGTCCCCTCACTGAGGCGGAAGTATTCAAACTTATCCTCTCCAGCCATCCTACAACATGTCCTCTAGACCCTATCCCCTCACACCTTCTCCAAGCAATCTCTCCCGCACTCTTACCAGCACTCACACATATTATCAACACATCTCTCCTCACAGGCATCTTCCCCACTGCATTCAAGCAGGCTCGGGTAACACCACTGCTCAAAAAACATTAAACACTTCTCTTATAGAAAACTACAGACCTGTCTCTCTCCGTCCATTCATAGCCAAAACACTCGAACGAGTTGTCTTCAACCAGGTCTCATTGTTTCTTTCTCAGAACAACAAACTGGATGCTAAACAGTCAGGTTTCAGGAGTGGCCATTCAACTGAGACTGCGCTACTCTCGGTCACTGAAGCCCTGCGAAAGCCGATTCCAAATCATCAGTCCTCATTCTGCTGGATCTCTCTGCCGCTTTTGACACTGTCAATCATCAGATCCTCCTGTCCACCCTCTCATCACTGGACATCACTGGGATTCCACTTCGCTTGTTTGAATCCTATCTCACTGGCCGGTCTTTCAAGGTGGCCTGGGGCGGGGAGGTATCCAAAGCACATCAGTTGGTCACCGGGGTTCCCCAGGGCTCGGTTATTGGACCCCTCCTCTTCTCCACATACACTACATCACTGGCTCCCATCATACAGGCACATGGCTTCTCCTACCATTGCTACGCTGATGACACACAGCTCTATCTCTCATTTCGACCAGATGATCCAACGGTAGCTGCACGGATCTCAGGCTGCTTGGCAGACATCTCGGCATGGATGAAAGAACATCACCTACAGCTCAACCTGGCAAAGACTGAGCTTCTTGTCCTCTCTGCCACTCCAAATCTACAGCATGACTTCACGATTCAGTTAGGTTCATCAACAATTACCCCATCAGCTTCGGTCAGAAATTTTGGTGTAATCTTCGATGATCAGCTGACCTTCAAAGAGCACATTGCAAAGACTGCTCGATCTTGCAGGTTTGCACTTCACAACATCAGAAAGATCAGGCCCTTTCTGACAGAGCATGCTACACAACTTCTTGTCCAGGCCCTTGTCATTTCTAGACTGGACTACTGCAATGCTCTTCTAGCTGGACTTCCATCAAACACAATCAAACCTTTACAAATGATTCAGAATACAGCGGCACGACTGGTCTTCACCGAGCCCAAAAGAGCACATGTTACATCTCTCTTTGTCTCCTTGCACTGGCTACCAGTTGCAGCTCGCATCCAGTTCAAGACACTGATGATTGCATACAGAACAACCACAGGCTCAGCACCCACCTACTTCCACTCACTATTACGAATCTACATCCCCTCCAGAAGTCTGAGATCTGCTAGTGAGCGACGCCTCGTGGTACCATCACAGAGAGGCTCAAAATCACTCTCCAGAACATTTTGTTCACCATTTCTGGCTGGTGGAATGATCTTCCTAAATGTAAATGTATGTATGTATGGAATATATGTATATATGTATGATGTTTGTATGGAATGTATGTATGCATGGATGATGTATGTATGGAATGTATGTATGTATTTATGTATGGTATATTTGGATGGATGTATGATGTATGTATGTATGTATGGAATGTATGTATGGTATGTATGTATGTATGGAATTATGGTGTGTTTGGATGTATGTATGTATGTTATGTATGGATGGATGGATGTATATATGTATGTTTGGATGGATGTATGGATGTATGGATGCTGTATGTATGTATGGTATGGATGGATGATGGATGGATGGATGGATGTGTATGTATACATGTATAGAATATATGTTTGTATGTATGTGTGGCGAGGGGGGCATGGTTCAGCGAAGTCTGCAGCGGGAGAAAGACTCAGGAGACAGCGGTAAGTAAGTGGGTCAAGTGCAAAATGAGGAACACCTGTGTCTGATTGCAGTAATTGGCGTGGAGAGACCGTGGAAGCGGACATGGTTGGCTTGGGAAGACTCGGGTGATATTTATTATCAGATAAACTTAAACAGCTGCGCACTCTGCGCGCTCTAAAAACATCAACTCTCTCGGTTGTCTCCGCGATCACTCTCAGCATTCGTTCCGGCTGTCTCCCTCTCACAGACTGTGCGCCCGAGTCTTCACTCCGTCTCTCTCCTCTAGTTCCCACTCCACGGTGGCTTTATTGGGTCTCTCCACGCCAATTACTGCAATCAGACACAGGTGTTCCTCATTTTGCACTTGACCCACTTACTTACCGCTGTCTCCTGAGTCTTTCTCCCGCTGCAGACTTCGCTGAACCACCCCCCCCTCGCCACAGTATGTATGTATGGTATGGATGTATGTATGGATTTATGTATGTCTGGAATGTATGTATTTATGGTATATATGGATGGATGGATATGTATGATGTATGTATGTATGGAACGTATGGATGATGTATGTATGTATGTACAGTGGGGCAAAAAAGTATTTAGTCAGCCACCAATTGTGCAAGTTCTCCCACTTAAAAAGATGAGAGAGGCCTGTAATTTTCATCATAGGTATACCTCAACTATGAGAGACGAAATAAGAAAAGATAATCCAGAAAATCACATTGTAGGATTTTTTAAGAATTTATTTGCAAATTATGGTGGAAAATAAGTATTTGGTCACCTACAAACAAGCAAGATTGCTGGCTCTCACAGACCTGTAACTTCTTCTTTAAGAGGCTCCTCTGTCCTCCACTCGTTACCTGTATTAATGGCATCTGTTTGAACTCGTTATCAGTATAAAAGACACCTGTCCACAACCTCAAACAGTCACACTCCAAACTCCACTATGGCCAAGACCAAAGAGCTGTCAAAGGACACCAGAAACAAAATTGTAGACCTGCACCAGGCTGGGAAGACTGAATCTGCAATAGGTAAGCAGCTTGGTGTGAAGAAATCAACTGTGGGAGCAATTATTAGAAAATGGAAGACATACAAGACCACTGATAATCTCCCTCGATCTGGGGCTCCACGCAAGATCTCACCCCGTGGGGTCAAAATGATCACAAGAACTGTGAGCAAAAATCCCAGAACCACACGGAGTGACCTAGTGAATGACCTGCAGAGAGCTGGGACCAAAGTAACAAAGGCTACCATCAGTAACACACTGCGCCGCCAGGGACTCAAATCCTGCAGTGCCAGACGTGTCCCCCTGCTTAAGCCAGTACATGTCCAGGCCCGTCTGAAGCATTTGGATGATCCAGAAGAGGATTGGGAGAATGTCATATGGTCAGATGAAACCAAAATATAACTTTTTGGTAAAAACTCAACTTGTTGTGTTTGGAGGAGAAAGAATGCTGAGTTGCATCTAAAGAACACCATACCTACTGTGAAGCATAGGGGTGGAAACATCATGCTTTGGGGCTGTTTTTCTGCAAAGGGACCAGGACGACTGATCTGTGTAAAGGAAAGAATGAATGGGGCCATGTATCATGAGATTTTGAGTGAAAACCTCCTTCCATCAGCAAGGGCATTGAAGAAGAACGTGGCTGGGTCTTTCAGCATGACAATGATCCCAAACACACCGCCCGGGCAACGAAGGAGTGGCTTCGTAAGATGCATTTCAAGGTCCTGGAGTGGCCTAGCCAGTCTCCAGATCTCAACCCCATAGAAAATCTTTGGAGGGAGTTGAAAGTCCGTGTTGCCCAGCGACAGCCCCAAAACATCACTGCTCTAGAGGAGATCTGTATGGAGGAATGGGCCAAAATACCAGCAACAGTGTGTGAAAACCTTATGAAGACTTACAGAAAACGTTTGACCTCTGTCATTGCCAACAAAGGGTATATAACAAAGTATTGAGATGAAATTTTGTTATTGACCAAATACTTATTTTCCACCATAATTTGCAAATAAATTCTTTAAAAATCCTACAATGTGATTTTCTGGATTTTTTTTTCTTATTTTGTCTCTCATAGTTGAGGTATACCTATGATGAAAATTACAGGCCTCTCGCATCTTTTTAAGTGGGAGAACTTGCACAATTGGTGGCTGACTAAATACTTTCTTGCCCCACTGTACATGCATGTGTGTTCATATATTATGCAAACAAAAACATATTTTGGCTGCGATTAATTGTTTGAGAGCACTACTGAAGACTATAAAACAAGAGAAAAGACTCAGTAAGAAAGTGATATTTGCAGTGTGTGTGTGTGTGTGTGTGTGAGCGAGCGTGTGTGTGCGTGCGTGTGTGTATGTGTGTGTGTCTCTGAGTGTGTGTGTGTGTGTGTGTGTGTGTGTGTGTGTGTGTGTGTGTCTCTCTGAGTGTGTGTGTGTGTGTGTGTGTGTGTGGTGCGTGTGTGTGTGTCTCTGAGTGTGTGTGTGTGTGTGTGTGTGTGTGTGTGAGTGTGTGTCTCTGAGTGTGTGTGTGTTTGTGTCTCTGAGTGTGTGTGTGTGTGTGTGTGTGTGTGTGTGTGTGTGTGTGTGTCTCTGAGTGTGTGTGTGTGCGCACGCGCACACGTGTGTGTGTGATGAAGACCTCGTGAATCGACCTGCTCCTGATCTCCAGCGGTGGGCGCCACAGAAGAGGAACTCGCCTCGTCGCACATGTCCTGCAGGACCCTGATGATGATGATGATGATGAAGCAGCTCTGAGCGCTCCTCCACAGACATGGATGTGCTGGACGGTTCTGGATCCGGATGGGATTGCTGCGGGAACCGATCGGACTGGGAGGACTGGGAAGACCACTCGCTCTTCACCTACACCGAGCTGCTGGTGTTAACGGCTCTGTGTGTGCCGCTGCTGCTGCTCGGCCTGCTGGGAAACACCCTGACCATGCTGGTGGTGTGGCGACGCCCACAAATGAGAAGCACCACCTACCTGTACCTGAGCAGCATGGCCCTATCAGACGTGCTCATTCTGCTGCTGATGCCTCTGGATCTCTACAAGGTGTGTCTTTAAAACCTCGCTCGTCTCTGGCAGTGCTGGGTGTAATTACTTACTGTAATTAATTAATTACAGTAAGGGTTTACTCTGCATGCAATGTAATTGAACTTAATACAGACTGTTGAACATTTATATACAATACAATGCACTGGCTACCAGCTTCAGCAGATTTATGAGTTTTCTTAACTTGTTTATTTTAAGTTTATTAACTCAAAAATAAGTTGAGAACTCAAAAATCTGCTTAAGCTGGTTGCCTTAAATTTTAAGTTTGCTCAGCTTTTTTTACAGTAGTGAATTTAACAAGTCTAATATCAAAATGCATGCTTTTTATGCATCCCATCTCACTTTAAATACTTTGGTGGGTTAAAAAACTCCTTGACTTTAACCGTCCCGTATACGGGAGGCATAATTTTACTTCAATATATTACCATTTAATCATAACTATATATCGCTGGAAAGGTCAAAGACTCCTAAATATATATTTGACCACTGTTTGTTGTTAAAAAATTATGTAGGAGCAGTAATAGATTAATTTATGACAAGAATGCACCTCAAAACATATACACCATAACGGGAGTGCTGACCTTTGACACAAAAATTATATTAGTTTTCTTTTTATCCTATCACGTGTTTTAGCAATCATTATTTGAAAGCTTAAAACCTCAGGATTCATCCCGTGAAACCCGTTTTGAAATCGGACATTGCGTTAACATAGAAATGGTACTTTAAAATATTTGCGCAGGCTCCTCCTCCTTAGTGGGAGGAGTCATATTCTAAACTCAAATCTTGACAACACGCATGTCATCGGAAACGTCTCAGCCTCACGATTACATATTTGGTGGTTATTTTGTGATAGGTGTAACGGTGAGAGAGAAATATATAAATATGTGACAGAAAAATGCATTTTCTAGCCAAACAATCGACCACGGACCTGGTGTTTGTATTAGTTCTTCTTTATTTTTTTAATGTGCATTAATGTATGTTGTGGTTTTCTCTCGCAGCTGTGGCGGTTTCGTCCGTGGATGCTAGGCGACGCCGTGTGCAAGCTGTCGATGTTCGTGGGCGAATGCTGCACGTTTTCGTCCATCCTACACATGACGGCGTTGGGGGCGGAGCGATACCTGGCCGTGTGCTTCCCGCTGCGCGCGCGCTCGCTGGTCACCAGGGGGCGTGTCCGAGTGCTGATCGCGGGGCTGTGGGGCGTGGCCATGCTCAGCGCGGGGCCTGTGTTTGCGCTGGTGGGCGTGGAGCAGTTTGAGGGCGGAGCCAGCGAGTGCCGATGCACACAGTTCGCGCAAACCTCCGGGCTTCTGAAAGCCATGCTGTGGCTCTCTAACCTGTACTTCATCTGTCCGCTCACCGTGCTGTCGCTTCTGTACGGCCTGATCGCTCGCCGCCTGCATCGGCGCACGCACACGCACCGAGACCAAACACACCGCCAGACGCTACGCATGATGGGTGAGGAGGATTGTGGGTAATAATGCAATTCAATTGTGGATCCTTAAAGGAGTTGTTCAAAATTATGTACTCCGTGTTATTTTGGTATCATTGAGATTATATTGAGTTTTTTATATATATATAATATTATATAATATAGTTTTTATTTTTGTATTTTCCGTTTTCATTTTAAAGTTTTAGTTATTTTATTATTACATATGAATATATACTTAATAGATTTTTTTGTATTTTAGTTTTTCTTTCATTTCAAAATAAAAACTTGTTTATATTTTAAGTAATTTTTTTGTCATTTTATTAGTTACTATTTTTGTTAAATGTCTATATAATTGTATTAACTTTTTGTATTTTAGTTTGTTAATTTATTACATCAATTTAAACTGAATAAAAACAGTTGCTTTGACGACTAGCTGAAATAAAATTGTAAAAAATATATATTTTAAGTAACAATTTTTGGTAATTTTTAATAGTTATTTTTGTTAAATATATCTATATAGTTTTACGTTATTTTAGTACAAGTTAAACTTGAATAAATTAGTAAAATGTGTTGCTTTGGCAACTAGATAAAACCAGTTTATTAAATATTTATTTTATTTCAGTTAATGTTTAATTTCATTAAAAAAAAAAATTATTGCTGTTTTTGTTATTTCTGTATTTTTTTTTTTGTTAAATCATTTTCATTTATTTTCAAGTTTAATTTTCATTTAGTTTAAGTAAAACTAATTAAATGATTTAAGTAACATTTATCGTTTTGTTAAATATCTGTATTGTTTTTATTTATGTTTGAGTTATTTTAGTACATCAAGTTAAGCTAAATAAAAATTTGTTACTTAAGCAACTAGCTTAAATAAAATAAGTTTACGTTTTTACATTTTATGTATTGTTCAGTTATTTTTTATTAGCTACATTGTTCTTTTTACTACTTATGTCTATAGTTTTTATGATATATTTTTCAATTTTAATGTAATTTTTTGCGATTTTAGTTAAAATAAATTAAAATAAGCTACCTCGGCAACTAGCTTAAATAAAATAAATTTACGTTTTTACATTTTATTTGTCTTTTTTAGTTAATTTTTATTAGCTACAGTGTTCTTTTTATTACTTATGTCTGTATATTTTTCAATTTTAATTACATTTTTTAGATTTTAGTTTTTGTTATTTTAGTTAAACTAAATGAAAATAAGCTACCTCGGCAACTAGCTGAAATAATATAAGTTTAAGCTTTTCCATCTTTTATGTTATCTCAGTTATCATTTATTTTAAGAATTTGTGGTTATGGTTTTAGTTAACTATAATAACCCAGCATGCTGCTGTACGGTGAATGCTAGCATGAGTAAATGAAGCCGCGGCTCTGGTGTTTAGCTGAACTGTTCCTCTGTTGTGTTGTTTTGTGGCAGTGGTGATCGTCCTGGTGTTCATCTTGTGCTGGCTGCCGTTCCACGTGAGCCGGACGCTGTTTTCGGTCTCGGACTCCAGCCCTCAGCTGTATTACATCAGTCAGTACTTCAACCTGGTGTCTCTGGTGCTGTTTTACGTCAGCGCCGCTGTCAATCCTCTGCTGTATAACATCATGTCCGCTCGCTACCGCGCCAATGTCCTCGCCATGCTGCGGCTGACGGTGGGCTCCACGGACGAGCTGCGTCACAGGGCCCGCACCTCCCCGCTCACTGCCTCGCACTCCAGCACACACTTCTGACCGTGTGTGTGTGGGTGAGAGAGTGTGTGTGTGTGTGTGTGTGTGTGTGAGTGCGTGTGTGTGTGTAAGTGTGCGTGAGTGTATGTGTGTGCGTGTGGGTGCGCGAGTGTGTGTTTGTGTGTGGGTGAGAGAGTGTGTGTGTGTGTGAGTGTGCGTGAGTGTGTGTTTGTGTGTGGGTGAGAGAGTGTGTGTGTGTGTGTGTGTGTGGGTGCGCGAGTGTGTTTGTGTGTGGCTGCGCGAGTGTGTGTGTGTGTGTTTGTGTGTGGGTGCGCGAGTGTGTGTGTGTGTGTGTGTGTGTGTGTGTGTGTGTGTGTGTGTGTGTGTGTGTGTGCGTGAGTGTATGTGTGTGTGTGTGGGTGCGCGAGTGTGTGTTTGTGTGTGTGTGAGTGTGTGTTTGTGTGTGGGTGAGAGAGTGTGTGTGTGTGTGTGTGTGTGTGGGTGCGCGAGTGTGTTTGTGTGTGGGTGCGCGAGTGTGTGTGTGTGTGTTTGTGTGTGGGTGCGCGAGTGTGTGTGTGTGTGTGTGTGAGTTTGCGTGAGTGTGTGTTTGTGTGTGGGTGAGAGAGTGTGTGTGTGTGTGTGGGTGCGCGAGTGTGTTTGTGTGTGGGTGCGCGAGTGTGTGTTTGTGTGTGGGTGCGCGAGTGTGTGTGTGTGTGTGTGTGTGTGTGTGTGTGTGTGTGTGTGTTAGACTTGAAACACACTACAGGACTCTAGTGGAAACAAGAGAATGCACTATAACTGTGTGACTGAGATCTGGCCAAACATGTTTGTGTTGATTTGTGTATTTAGGCTGTGCACTCTCTCCTGCGCTCTGCAGATGAACAACAGCATCTCTGTCATTGAGATCAACACTATATCTATACTTAATGTGTCTGTATGTGTTTGAATTGTATTTATTGTGTTGGATGGGGCTTGTTTGGTGGCTATATTGAATAAAAGGCTGTTCTTTGTGACTCTGTGATGTGTTTTATGAAAGCTATAGTGTTATGAGGGATGAAGATGCTGATGATTGATCGTTCACAGACACTGCTGTCATGGATCCGCACATACAGGTAAATCATTTCTACTTCAACTATGATTTATGACTTTAACTGTAGTTTGTGTTCTCTGTGTTTATTTCTAAGGTATTTTAATTATTCCAATGTGGCTATATTAACATTAATATTCATTCAAATAAGTGTTTGTGTTTTGAGATTTCGTTTTGGAGACTAATCCAGAGGTGATGTAACCTCAACGGGGTTAGAAATTGTAAGAACATTGCGTTTTTATTTATTTTATTTATTTTTGACAGTAAGGACAAAATAAACCCCAGCCAGCAAATATGACCTAATAAAAATAGAAAAATTAAAGAAATAGGAATAGAAATAATACAAATAAAATTTAAGTAAATGTTTGTAAATTATTTAAAAGTATATTTTCAGACTATAAGATATCCTATTTAAAATGAAAAATGGCGTTTCCAAGCGGCCTGAATCAGATTTATATGATAAAAATACATTTTCATAATTTGTACAAACTGAAGGTGATGTATTGGAGAACTATCCCTGCCAAAAAAAACAATAGATGCCCAACAGAATCCATCACATACCAGTAGACACCATTACGACATATGAGGGTGAGTGAATGATGATAGAATGATAACATTTGAATAAATAATTATAATAATAAATAAATAATTATTATTATTCAAAGCGCGTTTCGGGGCTGAATCACTGACTCGCGAAACGCGCTTTGAAGAGCCCCGTTTTGGGTTTATTACGGTCACCAATCTTCCAGGCACACCAGAAAAAAGTTGAACTCGTTTTATTTACATTAATTATTATGAAAGTGGCCCAAAAATAGAGCATCGAACAGGACTGGATTGGTAATATAAATACATGGTCCGGTTTCAGCTCCAGGGTCTCCAGACGCGCGCGCGTGCGTGCGTGCGTACGTGTGTGTGTGTGTGTGTGTGTGTGTGTGTGTGTGTGTGTGTGTGTGTGTGTGAGTGGATCCGGGTTCTGTGCAGTGTCGGCTCGGTTCCGGTGCGCGTGTGTGGCGCTAAAGAAGCGCGTGATTTCCCGCGCAGAACCGACTCTGTTCTGTTATAGTCTATTATTATAGGACTTTCTTACGCTATTGTGTACATTAATATTATTTCCCATGTTCTTGTTTAATAACTTGTTGGGTCGCTAGTTCGAATGCCTCTTTCTCTACACTATCCTATCTTAATAAAAGCAAAATTGCAAAAATAAAATCTTTTAAAAAATGCATTATAATCAGTTAATGTATTTAAAACAAATAATATTAATAATAAATAATATAATGCTAAATTATATTGATTTAATTGTACCTGTTGAACGGATCGTACTGTGAACTCGAGGATTTCTGCGTTTTTCCAGTTTATTTGATTGACAAAAATACAAATCGCTTTGGAAAATTAAAAACATAATGAATGAAGAAGTTATGTTTAAGCGCGCGCGCTCTTGGACGCTCGCGCCTCCGTCGCGTCATCAGCGAGATCTAAGAAACCAAAACTCACAATTTAAACAAGACAATATCATAAACTAGTGCTTTCAAACCATTAATCGATCTAAAATAAACGTGTTTGTTTATAACGTGACCCTGGAGCACAAAAACAGCCATAAGTGGCACTGGTTTATTTATAAATATCAACTTCATACCGTAAATATATCCAAACATAATTTTTGATTAGTAATATGCATTGCTAAAAACTTAATTTGAACAACTTTAAAGATGATTTTCTCAATATTTAGATTGTTTTGCACCCTCAGATTCCAAATATTGTTCTGTCATAAATGCATCAATGGAAATATGATTTATTCAGCTTTTAGATGATTCATAAATCTCAATAATAATATAAAATTACCCTTATAACTGGTTTTGTGCTCCAGGGTCACATATATATGTGTGTGTGTGCATTGTGTATATTTATTAAGTATATATAAATACATGCATGTATATATTTAAGAAAAAGTGTTTTGTTTGTATATTCAACATTTATATATAATATACATGTATTTCAAAATATATAGACCTACTTTAACAATTTTCATAAATCATATTTGTGTCCATCGTGCATTCCAGTCAATCCCAATCAAACTGCAAACTTGGGTTATTTTCATTAGGTTAACAATGCAGCCAACTAACACAATAACAACATCATAAAAACATGATTTTTGAATATTTTAAAAACAGTGTTATCTGTTTTTGCAAATAAACTCTTTAACCTTAAACTCCTAACCTCACCAAATATACACAGAACATATGCATAAGTTATGCAAACAAACATGTGATGAATGGTTTGACAGCACTTGTGTAGCCCTCATCCGTCCCTCTCGAACCTGGTTTTTCAGTCCTGAAATGTGTTTTTATCCTTTAAAAAGAATTTAAATATTATTTATGGAGGTTTTTTTTTAATTTTTTTTATTAACCTTAAATTCTGGATTTTTTTTAAATGAATGTTAGCATATTTGCATACATTTTTTTCATTTTTTTTTCATTTGAGTGACAGGGTAAAGACCAATGATCTGATATCATATTTATATTTAAAAAAATATTTTATATCTATTACATATTTATGAAAATGTATGCATATGCATATGTTGGGATTAAAATCCAGTATACGATTTTGTTTGTACAAAATACAGTTTTTAAGATATATCTGGATTTTAATCCCAACATATGCATACATTTTCATAAATATGTGATAGATATAAAATACAAATTTAAAAATATAAATATGATATCAGATCATTGGTCTTTACCCGTCACTCACATTTTACTGTGTTTGGGCAAAAAAAAGTCTAAATTATATCAATTTTCCAGCAGAAACATTATTTATGTTATAATGTATGTCTAGAGTGTGTGTACCGTGTGTGTGTGTGTGTGTGTGTGCGTGCGTGTGTGCGCGTGTGCGCACACGTGTGTGTGAGTGCGTGTGTGCGCGTGTGTGTGTGTAAAAGTGTGTGAGTGCTTGTTTGTGCGCACATGTGTGTGTGTGTGTGTGTGTGTGTGTGTGTGTGTGTGTGTGTGTGTGTGTGTGTGTGTGTGTGTGTGTGTGAGTGCTTGTGTGTGCGGACATGTGTGTGTGTGTGTGTGCGCGAGTGCCTGTGTGCGCGTGTGTGTGTGTGTGTGTGTGTGTGTGTGTGTGTGTGTGTGTGTGTGAGTGCTTGTGTGTGCGGACATGTGCGTGTGTGTGTGCGTGTGTGCGTGTGTGCGCGTGTGTGTGTGCGTGCGTGTGCATGTGTGTGTGTGTGTGTGTGTGTGTGATTGCTTGTGTGTGCGCACGCGTGTATGTGCGCGCGTGTGTGTAAAAGCGCGTTTCACGAGTCATTTGATTCAAAACGGGGCTTCAATATCACGCGCAGAACCGACTCTGTTCTGTTATAGCCTATTATTATAGGACTTTCTTACGCTATTGTGTACATTAATATTATTTTCCATGTTCTTGTTTAATAACTTGTTGGGTCGCTAATTGGAATGCCTCTTTCTCTAGTAATACACAGTTATGACACCCCCCCCCCCACACACACACACTCTTACTCTCTCTCTTTCACACACACACACACACACACACTCTCACACACACACACACACACACACACACACACACACACATACACACCCACACACACACACACACACACACTCTCTCTTTCTTTCACACACACACACACACACACTCTCTCTTTCTTTCACACACACACACACACACACACACACACACACACACACACACACACACACACACACTCTCTCTCTCTCTTTCACACACACACACACACACACACACACACGCACACACACACGCACTTACACGTACTCAAGATTGAAAACGGAGACTTTTAAAAATGCTGCAGACCCTGTTTTAGTTTGAAAACTCTGGGGTTGTGTTTCAGTGTAAACGGACCAAAACGCATACTTTTGAAAACGATGGCGTGGCTGCCCACATTCGACCGTGTAAACAATAACATCATGCTCGTTATTGTGCCCATAGATATGTACAGGTAGATTCCCCATTCGACCTCTCCAAGCACACAGATCTTAATAATAGGGTCTTCCTATACATATCAATGGTTGGACCTGGTCTTGTGACATGCGTTTTCAGTTGTGTAGTGTAAACGAAGATGGTTACTGAAACGCAGTGTACACAGGGCCTTAACCTGTTTGTTTTTGTCCTTTAATATCAACAGCACACATTCAAATTCTGTCCCGTATCTGATTATTCATCCCTGAGAGACACTGGTACATTCATGAATATCAGCTGTGTAAAAACAAAGTAAAAACAATATGTAAATTAAAATGAAAAAAATTCAAATGTTCAAGTTCAAGTTTCAAGTTTGTTTTATTTATATAGCACATTTAAAAACAGCAAGCACAGCTGACCAAAGTGCTGAACAAACAAAAACATAAAACACAGTACAACCCACAGATTCATACCATAAACTCACAATGAATTAAAAGCCAAAGAAAAGAAATAGGTTTTAAGAGCAGATTTAAAAACAGTTAAAGACTGTGCCGATCTGATGTAGGCCAGCAACCGCAAATGTTACACAACGCTGGAGATAAACAGTGGAAAGGAGTATTATCAGTCGTTAAATTAAATTACCCAAAATGTGCTTGTGTTCTTTCAGACCTCATTATTCTCATCAAAGCATCAACTTTATCTCAGATGATTCCCTGAAGAAATTAAAAAGAGGATATTAACGAGTCAACAATCCAGTCGAGAGCTGTACAATGAATGTGAAGCTGAAGTACAAACATCAGGAAAACCTCAGTAAAAGTATTTCATTCTTCACTATTTCATCTCATTGACACACACACAAACACACACTTGCCATCTACATTGCATAGACTTCTATTGTTTAGATATATATAGCTAGTTATAAACATTATAACCCAGCCTTAACCCACACTCTAACCTTAAGACACAACTTACTGCATTTAATAAATAATACATATCTTTAATTTTATACTGTTTTTACAAATGAGGATTCTCCAAATGTCATGTTTAACTCACTTCTGGTTACATATTTGTCCCCAAAATATGGTTAAAGCAAGACAGTAAGGTACAAATATGGCCATAAATGGTCAGGTTTAAATATGAATATTAGGCCTTTTCTAATTAAACATGCACTAATTTGCTTACATTTCCAGTAAATACATCTGAACATTGGATAAAGTCAGATCCAAAACTCTTGGAAACAGAAAAGTGCTGCTGAAGCGGAGGAAATAAACCTTTGAAGATACGTATTGGAATTGAAATCTAAAGACACAAATAATAAGTGTAATAGAATAAACCAAGTGTGTTTTCTGTTTTATTTCCACCGGCATAAACACACACAACAGAGAACAGATGAACACACTCTCTCTTGTTCAGTGCGGTTGTCTTTGGGCACGAAAGAAGGAAACAAACCACAGAAGGGAGTTTTTCTGTCGAGGGAAAGCAGAGATGGGAGGAGCAGAAAGAGAGACGATCGGTGATATCAGTCTGTCCTGATAAAAGAAGAAACACACACACCTGAATCACAACATCTACAGGTAAGACACTCTGAGTTAAGATGATGCTTATATAACATTATAAACATTACATTAACATTATATCTGTTCATGAAATATGTTTTACTGTAAATTTAACTTAAATGAGTAAAAAAGTTCTGGCAACCACAGCTGCTTTTACTGTAAGTTTGATGTATTTTCACACTTAATCATGACACGTCAGCTTCAGGAGCTTCATGTGTGTATTTATTACTGAAGGAGAATCTAATAAGCAATGATAAAGCAGAAATGACATGATCTGATGTTCTGGATCTGGTCAGATGTTCAGCGTCTGCATCATTTATTGAGACTGATTTGTGTTTTTCTCTCAGAAATGGAGAGAATCTGGTTGCTGATGTTGATGACAGGTGAGTGCTTGACTAGTACTAGTGTTGATAGTTAGTGTTAGTGCTGTGCTGACAGTGTTCAAGTGTGTTTCAATGATACCTGTAGAGATCGAGCTGCTACTGAAATAAATCCCGTAAAAACCACAAAACATCATCAGTGTTTCCCACGAGTCCTGTAGACTGTGCCGGCCTGGAGATTTCAGTCCAAATTAGAGCTTTTAACTCATGCATGTGAAGATACTGAGAAATACGTATTGAAACTGTTTGATTATAAAATTATATATAGCTATATATATATATATATATATATAGATATAGATATAGATGGGTGTGTGTGTGTGTGTGTGTGTGTGGGCATGTTTATGTGGTTTATGAGGACACACATTTGTATAATGACATGGGTATGACAGGTATAACAAGGAAAAGGTGATTTTTGGGGGAAAGTAGAAATGCAAAGTCTCCTGTGAGGGCTAAGTTTAGGTGTAGGGCAATAGCTTATACAGTGTGTGTGTGTGTGTGTGTGTGTGTGTGTGTGTGTGTGTGTGTGTGTGTGTGTGTGTGTGTGTGTGTGTGTGTATTGTACCGAACAGTTGTATTAAAATAGCAATATATTTCTAATAAAGCACTATACAAAATATATTTAAAAGATGTAAAATACAATATTGCAGTAAGTTTTTCAAGAAGATACTATTTCAGTCTTTGTACTTTACATTTCACATTCAATTCAACGTGACATTTGCTGATTCTTTGTAATTATTTGTAATATTTACTAGCAATTTCTGAATAAATGTTTAAAAAAAAAAAGTATGATTATTTTCATTATTATTATATTTAAATATAATACATTTGCCTTCTGAATGTGATGTGATAGCATTTCTATCACAACTAAAACAGGTTTGAGTCGACTTTCAAGTTAAAGTCGATGCATAGAATTAATTTTGGTCATTGAAAAGGGGTTGGAGCTCATCATTTTGCTCTGGAAATGCCCCACATTGATGGGTTTAACTTTAAAACGCACTCAGTTTTCTTCCACTAGAGGTCCACAGTGTCACCAAATCCTGTGGAAACACTGAACGTACAAAAGCACCATTCAGAGCACTTGATCAAACACACACTGACACTCTGAGCTCTTGAAACACAGTGTTGATATAATGAGTCTGATATCTGTGTGAATGTGTGTCTCCTCAGCCGTGGTCAGTTCATCTCCGCGTCAGTATCACTTTGTGAATCAGAAGATGAGCTGGACTGAAGCTCAGAGTTACTGCAGAGAGAAACACACAGATCTGGTCACTATCAATGACATACAAGAACAGAATGACATAAACCAGGTCATAAACAGTGACTCTGACCGTGTCTGGATTGGGCTGAAGGACACGTGGATTTGGTCTCTGAGTGACCCGGACTTCTACAGAAGAGATGAGTCTCAGTATAGAAACTGGGGACCAAAACAACCAGGTGGAGATGGAGACTGTGTTTATATGAATAATGATGGACGATGGCATGATATAAAGTGTGATAGTCAAAAGCATTTCATCTGCTATAATGGTGAGATCAGCTGTATGTTTCATATCTGATACAATTTGCATTATTAATTAATCAAACTGCTTATAATTTTTTTTATGAGAAACTGATTTAAGTTTGCAACATTGACAGTTATTTTATCACAATGATGCTGCTTTGAAACAACATGTATTTTGAATAATATGTTTTAATAGTAAAATAATTATTATAATTATAAAAACATGATCACAACAAGGTGGTAAATGTGTTAAATGACATACTGAGTATTTCATGTCCCAAAACAATTACACTTTTAGTTTTTAAACTAAAGGCACAATTGCATTTGTAGATATGTCTACAGCAGTTTTTTATTATTATGATTTAACTGTAAATCAATATCAGACTAAATGTCTTTCTGTTTTAAAGCCAATACAGGATTCGTCCGTGTACAGGAGGAAAAGAACTGGACTGACGCTCAGAAATACTGCAGAGAGAAACACACAGATCTGGCCAGTGTGAGGAATGAGAGTGAGAATAACCTGATCCAGACCATCATAAACCAGAACCTAACTTCACCTAATCAAGCCTGGATTGGTCTGTACAGATTCTGGGCTTGGTCAGATAACAGCACCGCTTCATTCACACACTGGAAGTCTGGTGAACCCAATATCAGAAATAACAGAGACAGCATCTGCACATCGACTGATATGAGTGATGGAGGACAATGGATAGACGATTACTGTAAAGAATCGTATCCCTTTATGTGTTATGATGGTGAGTACATCAATCATCTGATCTGCTGAACATCTACATGTCAAACTACAGAAACTCATCATTATTACAGTACGACTGCACTATTCCTTTAAACCAGCAATTCCCAGAGTTTCTGTCAGTGAAAGTATTTCTTCAAGTCTTTAAATTAATCTTTCAATAATTTGACAAAACATTCACACATTCATGGTTCTCTGATGTCAGTTAATGATCATAAGACATAATATAAATAATAATAATAATACAAATAATAATAATACATAAATATAATAATACATAAATAATAGTAATAATAATGAATAATAATAGTAATAATAATAAAATAATAAATAACATTAATAATTAACAATAATAATTAATTAAATAATAATGATAATAATAAACAATAATAATTAATAATAATGACTTCAGTTAATGATCACAAGACATGCAGCTGAACAAATTCAATTATATTCAAGCTTTTTTTTTATTCGTCACATACTCAATTATGCAGGATTTAATCAGTAGTGAAATGTAAATCAGTTCAGGTCCGCTCAATGGACAGTGCAAAATATGTAACACAACACAAGAGTATATATATATATATATATATATATATATATATATATATATATATAAATATTAGTAAAAAATTAAAATAATAAGAAAAAATAAAGAGTAAAATGTGCTAAAAAAAGTGCTATGCAGTATACTGTGGACTTATAAATAATAATAGAAACAGGGATGTGCGAGAGAATGTGCAAACAGGTTGTACCGGGTATACACATAGCAGCAATATGGATGATAGTGAATATTTAACAGTTTATTAAATTGAGTTTTGTAAATGTTATTTGACCGAGTTTGAGTTTAGGAGCCTGATGGCTGTGGGGGGGGGGATGAGAAGCTCCTCCTCAGTCTCTCTGTTTTTGCCATCATGCTCCTGAAGCGCTTACGAGATGGCAGTAAACAGAAATGATGTTACCGGGGTGATTTGAGTCTTTGATGATTTTAGCAGCTCTGCTTTTTACAGCGTTTGAAGTAGATGTCCTGCAGCTAAACGCACGACTCTCTGTAGAGCTTTGCAGTCCTGATTTGTGGCGTTACTATACCACACTGAGATATAACTCCAGTTATAAAAATGAAAGCAGATATTACTGTTGTTAATTCCCGCT
Source organism: Schizopygopsis malacanthus (assembly GCA_027474115.1). Lineage (NCBI taxonomy): Eukaryota > Metazoa > Chordata > Actinopteri > Cypriniformes > Cyprinidae > Schizopygopsis > Schizopygopsis malacanthus. The sequence goes on along the minus strand of CM049864.1, from coordinate 189,839 downwards.
GCCATGTACAGTTAAATCATTTTATTCTACACTACAAGTTAAAATACTGATATTGATGTTTTAAATTCTTCAGTTTCAAACTTTTTAATCCTCAGGCGTTTGTTTTGGTGAATATTAGTGAAAAGCTGTAGACATTAAAAAAGTTGGAAATTATGCAAATTGGTAAATAAAGTAAACTTATCACACATTGTATTCTCAAATGCACATTAAACTCAGTGTTGAAGCTGCTGACGTGTAATACATACACAATACATCAGACATTGATTTGATAATCACACTGAGCTAAATCACAATTTCAGATTTATTTTGATTTATTATGCAGCATCATTTATATATATATATTAATTCTCATTCGGTTTCATTAATTATTAGGTATTGATAAGCTCAGGAAGCATGTTTGGGAAACCCTGCTGCTTTAACTCAACACGCTTCATTTGAGTTCCTGTATTTAAATGCTTCACTTTCTGTTTGTGTTGCAGATAATCTGGTTCTGATCCGAGAGAATAAGACGTGGACTGAAGCTCTGAGATACTGCAGAAACATAAGCATGGACCTGGTGTCGGTGGATTCGGAGCAGATGCAGCGAGGGGTGAAGATCTTGTTCATGAAAGTGAGCGCCTCGTCCAATCACGTGTGGCTGGGTCTGCGTCACTCCTGCACACTGGGGATCTGGTTCTGGGTCAACGGTCACACCATCTGCTACGATCAGTGGGCTTCTGATTATGACACCAGACTGGATGAGTGCGATACGATGGTCAGATCCGGAGCCATTCGAACCTGCGATAATCACTGGATCAGCCGCCCTGAAAATGATAGAAACAACTTCATCTGCGTCAAGTGAGTGCTGGAGAGAAACTGATTACATGTAATCCAGATTACAAATATTCACTACTTGTAATCAGGATGAAATGTACTTTTTATGGATTATATATTAACACAATGCCAGTCAATTATTCAATAAATTCTAAAGTAATCAAAAAGTACTCAGAATACATTACTTAAAATCTGAAATCTAATAGATTATTTCTAAATAAAAGTGTTGTCATGTAATCTGTGATAGTAATAATAGTAATCTGTAATAGACTAAAAATGTTTATTAAGTCAAATAACAGATTAAATCAAGCCGTTTGGACTCAATTTATTCAATTTAATTTAATTCCAGTTTATTTGTAAAGCTCTTTTCACGATACACGCTGTTTCAAAGCGGCTTCACAGAAAATGTATATTTTAATGTTACAATCAGGTAGTTTTCTGTTATTGGACTCGAATTATCTTCATTTATGTATTTTCATGTCTGTTTGAGCTTCTATCATGTTTAAATTGTTTAAGGTGACGGATACAAACACTTACTGTTTTCTTTCAGTTTGCTTTAATACTTTTGTTTAATGCATATTATTTAGTACTTACTGTAGCACGTACATTTACTTTTGTATAACTGTTATGTTCTGCGAACTTCATCTAAAATTACTGCAAATAATGCAGTTTTCAATACAACTTGAAAAAACGAAATAACATTTAGCCTTCCTAAACTGTGATGTAAAATATTTAAAATGCTCTTATAAATGTATTTTTAATTTTGTTTTTACATTTTATGATAGGGCAATATGGAATTTGAGGGTACACAAAAATCTAAATATTGAGAATATTGCCTTTAAATTTGTCCAAATGAAGTTCTTACCAATGCATATTACTAATCAAAAAATGAAGTTTTGATATATTTATGGTAGGAAATGTACAAAATATTTTCATGAAACATGATTTACTTAATATCCTTTTTGTCATAAAAGATAAATGCATATTTTGACCCATACAATGCATTGTTGGCTATTGTTACAAATACACCTGTGCTGCTTATGGATGGTTTTGTGCTCCAGAGTCACGTATGTGTCACGTTCAGTTTTGGTTTCAGTTTTGTTTTCATAGACTTTAAGTTTGCATTTCATTGTTTCCTTTCGGATTCCTTGGTTGTTATGGTTTCTACGTTTGTTCTCATTTATCACCATAGTTACTGATTATGTTGTTCACCTGTGTCTCATTAATTTCCTTCATTACTGTGTGTTTTGTATTTCTCTCACTTGGTATTGTAGACTATGAATATTTTTGGCAAAGTGTGTGTGTGATGTTTCTTTCTATAAAATCATCTACAATGTATACATGTAAACGTGAAATGGATAATGTAAAGATTTTATATAAATACAATAAATATTAATAGAGTTACTTTTGTTACTTTTGTACTTTATGTATATTTGAACAGCAACAGAAGCATTTAAATGAAGTGGTGAAGGTTAAAATGTGGTAATAAAAAAAAGAATATCGCAGACAATTTCACGATCCACAAATATATTCAGTGATGCAACAACAACAACAAAAACTCAGAAACACAAAAAAACACTACTAGAAACACTGTTTTTGAATTATACATAAAAAAATATCAAAACAAGTGGAATATATTTTAAAGAAATACATCAGAAACATGACATTTGTTTGGAACTGAAATATTTCTGCTACCATAAATGTATATATATTTTAATATAAGATGATTTATTATTTTTATTTATTACAAAATGTTAAATTAAAGAAAAATGCCTTGGAGATTAGCTAAAATAATAATGTTTAATTTAATTTTATTCCAGTTAACATATTTTATTAGTTTTAAAAACACTGTTTAATCAGACAAAATACATACATAATAATAATAATAATAATATTATCAGATGAGCTTTATTTGTCACATATATACACAATTATACAGAGTATAACCAGCAGTGAAATGTGTTCTCTGATTTAACCCATCCAAGTGCATACAAATAATAATATAGACTTGACCAGAGACAGACTTGGCATGGCATGAACGGACTAGACTCACCAACTGCAGGTTACAACATTAATACACGACAAGGAACAAGACAATGACATGGCTACTTGTTACACCTCTCTTTGTCTCCTTGCACTGGCTCCTAGTTGCAGCTCGCATCTAGTTCAAGACACTGATGCTTGCATATAAAACAACCACAGGCTCAGCACCTTCCTACTTCCACTCACTATTACGAATCTACATCCCCTCCAGAAGCCCCGCCTATTTCCACTCACTATTACGAATCGACATCCCCTCCAGAAGCCCCGCCTACTTCCACTCACTATTACGAATCTACATCCCCTCCAGAAGCCCCGCCTATTTCCACTCACTATTACGAATCTACATCCCCTCCAGAAGCCCCGCCTACTTCCACTCACTATTACGAATCTACATCCCCTCCAGAAGCCCCGCCTATTTCCACTCACTATTACGAATCTACATCCCCTCCGGAAGCCCCGCCTATTTCCACTCACTATTATGAATCGACATCCCCTCCAGAAGCCCCTCCTACTTCCACTCACTATTACGAATCTACATCCCCTCCAGAAGCCCCGCCTACTTCCAATCACTATCACAAATCTACATCCCCTCCAGAAGCCCCGCCTATTTCCACTCACTATTACGAATTTACATCCCCTCCAGAAGCCCCGCCTATTTCCACTCACTATTACGAATCTACATCCCCTCCAGAAGCCCCGCCTACTTCCACTCACTATTACGAATCTACATCCCCTCCAGAATCCCTGCCTATTTCCACTCACTATTACGAATCTACATCCCCTCCAGAAGCCCCGCCTATTTCCACTCACTATTACGAATTTACATCCCCTCCAGAAGCCCCGCCTATTTCCACTCACTATTACGAATCTACATCCCCTCCAGAAGCCCCGTCTACTTCCACTCACTATTACGAATCTACATCCCCTCCAGAACCCCCGCCTACTTCCACTCACTATTACGAATCTACATCCCCTCCAGAAGCCCCTCCTACTTCCACTCACTATTACGAATCTACATCCCCTCCAGAAGCCCCGCCTATTTCCACTCACTATTACGAATCTACATCCCCTCCAGAAGCCCCGCCTATTTCCTCTCACTATTACGAATCTACATCCCCTCCAGAAGCCCCGCCTATTTCCACTCACTATTACGAATCTACATCCCCTCCAGAAGCCCCGCCTATTTCCACTCACTATTACGAATCTACATCCCCTCCAGAAGCCCCACCTATTTCCACTCACTATTATGAATCTACATCCCCTCCAGAAGCCCCGCCTATTTCCACTCACTATTACGAATCTACATCCCCTTCAGAAGTCTGAGATCTGCTAGTGAGCGACGCCTCGTGGTACCATCACAGAGAGGCTCAAAATCACTCTCCAGAACATTCTCGTTCACCGTTCCTGGCTGGTGGAATGATCTCCCCCCCCCCATCCGGACTGCTGGATCCCTGTCAATCTTCAAGCAACAACTGAAAACTCATCTCTTTCAACACTACTTGACTTCATCATAAAAAAAAAAATATATATATATGTATACTTTCCCTTTTTCTATATCTTCATCTTTCTCTTTACCTTTCTCTCCTTCCCTTGCTAGCTTGTATTTATTTGAACAGTGCCTAATGCTTGGTGTTATGGGCACTTCCTCTGTCTGTTTGCCTCTTCAAGGTAATCGCTTTATGTATTGCCCAATTGTAAGTCGCCAACTCTGGTGGTTCTGCAGCGGAAGCCGCCACCTCTGGAGGCTCAGGAGCAGACTCGTGGACAGGAGAGTCCTCAGAAGTAGACTCCTGGACATGAGAGGCCTCAGGAGTGCAGTGTGCAGCCCACACGCACAAAATAGCGACCGCCATAACAGGAAGCACTGAGTTCAGGGGAACATTCTCTGTGACAGCCAGTGCTGAGTTCCCTGGAGATGCCAGCTGCTTGCACTGATATCAGTGGTAGGTCCATCACACTAGCTATCAGTCCTTTCAGTCTTGGCCCAAGCTCCGCATCCACAGGACCTTGGGTACTATAGCCCCCCCCAAAAAAATCCATTGGGAAAATCTTTGCGACAGCCGTGACTTGGCAAGGCTCAGGCGTGGCGGCCATCTTGGCCAGGGACTCGGTCGTGGTGGCCATTTTAGCCGTGACTCAGGCGTGGCAGCCATCTTGCGATGAGGCTCAGTCATGACGGCCATGACATGGACAGGCCCCGTAGACTTTGGTGTGGCAGGCACAATGTGAGCAGACTCTGGCTTGGCAGATACTGGAGGATTGTTGCGTTCCTCCTTTGCAACCCCCACATTGTACGATGAACCGGACAACAGCAGAGCATGATCAATATATTGTTCCAGAGACCAATAAATCTTACCCCCAGGTAGTCTTGAGAGAATGGGTTCGTTTAAACCCACTCAAAACTTGTCTTTAAAAAAAAAAGACAAAAATCCTCAACATATTCCTCTATGGCCCGGTTACTTTGACGAAGGCAGAGGAGGTGAGAAACTGCTGGGTTCATGGTACGGGTCGTGTATTCTGTAATGATTCCACTGAAGGCGAGTGTAGTGAAGAACCCAAGTGCAGTTTATTTACAAACGTGAAATCCAAACATCAAAACATTATCCAAACAAAGACAGACTTGACTTGAAACAGACGTGTCCAGAGACAGACTTAGCATGGCATGAACGGACTAGACTCACTAACAGCAGGTTACAACACTAAAACATAACAAGGAACAAGACAATGGCCGTTTCTCAATATGCGTTCTTGTCTGTACTTGTGGACTTGTGAAACGTCATCAGTCATTGCCCAAGTACTGCTCCAATTCAAAGTTCACATCTAGCCAAGTACAGTTAAAATCCCCAGATATGTTCTTGCTCCGCCCCTTTCATCGAGGATGCATCAAGAGGTGACTTGTGCGAACTTGAGGCAGCCAGGTATCCCAGAATGCATTTCACACCAATCATTGAGCGTTAATGGCGGAGCGGAAAACCCACAAATGTAAAAAATATTACTGTTATTGTGTCATGAAATGCATTTCTAAGAGTATTTCAGTCGAGAACGTAGTTGTTTAAAGCTCAAATCTGCGGTTTATTTATAAATATAGCGCCTATTTGAAAATGTGCTTCAGTGATTTCGGAAGCGTGAGCTCCACGCGATCACCGGGCGCTCAATGCTCATGTATCCGCCGAGAGCATTTTCACTGCGGCTAGTCCTTCTGACGTCTGCCGTTGGCTCTGATGTCTCTGTATGTTAAACATGAGGTAAAATTCGTTTTGGTAGATCTAACCGGCAATCTTTGGTCTCACGAATCTATTATTTCTTCCAGGTCATATTGTTTTGACTGAGCACAAAGTTGTTTCATAAATTATTTATTTATCAATCGTCGTAACACAGCGTTAACTTTTTTTTTTTTACATTTGACTGAATTGTTTGCTTTTGTCTTTATTTCCTATTACATAAGACTCTTATCACACTTCTGCTTTTATAATGGCTATTATTGTTCATTAAAGCTGACATTTAACAAAAAAGGCAGACTTGTGATTGTCATATTTCATTTTATTATGCATACAGTAAAGATAATCAGTGTTTATGTGCACATATTACCTAAACCACATATTAATGTTTTAAATTTTGAAGAAAACGAAAAGGCAGTGGTGTTTGATATCATTTTTTGTGGCTATTCATGTTTTTAATGAAACAGAAAAGAGGCATCGCTGTTTGATATAATTTTTGTTTCACTGTAATGCATGCACGTTCCCCGAACTACATTTTTGCGGCTATTAATATGTTTACATGAAAACAAAAGAGGCAGTGTGTTTGATATTTCGTTGTATTGTAATACAGTGTAGATAACCGGAGGCGAGCTGACTGATGTTATCAAGTACGCTGCTGTTCCATTTGCAGAATTACCGGACTTGTGTCCTCCCGTCCTCGGGAGTTCGCACTCCTGAGTCGAACTTGCAAAGTCCGAACTACCGAGGATGCAAGTCCGAACTTTGCGTACTTGGTATTGAGAAACGGCCAATGACATGGCTACTGACATGACAAACAAGACTGGACACATGACAATAACCAACCAATGAGCAGACAGAACTGATAATCGCATGACAAGACAATAACCAATGAAAACATGACACAATGAACAAGGGAACCAATGGCAAAGAGACATGAGGGCAAGGGAAGCATGAACCAAACAGGAACCATAACTCAACTTTAAAATAAAAGACATGAAAACAAGAACATGGAACACAACCAAAAACAGACCTTACACTACACTGAGGAGAGGTTTGAGTTTGGCCACACCGCCATAAAGCCCAGATCGGTGGAGTGTTGCAGTGATGTTTGTCCTTCTGTAGGTTTCTACGGTCTTCACATATGATCATGGAGCTCAACTCGAGTGACCATCAGGTTCTTGGTCACCACTCTAACCAAAGCCCTTCTCCATCACATGATTAGTTTGGTCAGGAGGCCAGCTCTAAGAAGAATCCTAGTTGTTCCAAACGTCTTCCATTGTGGATAATGGAGGCTACATGCTTCTGTGACCCTTTTTTTTACCTCTACTGCTTACCGGGACGATGAGATTCATAGCAGACTGTAGTGACTCAATGGCTGGATGTCTAAGTGGTGCCCGCTGAATAACATAGGTTTTATAGACAACTGGACTAGTTTTTGGGGCAGACCTGACCTGTTGAAAAGAGATGGTCTTCATCACTCCTGGGGTGGTGCCGCTCTTCTCTTTAGAAATATGGCACATAGTCTTAGAGTTGGTACTTGACTAACTGGGGCCCAGGTCAGGAAGCAGACAGACTGGCTAAACCGACCGTCTGCTAGCCGCCTCACGTCACAGAAATCAGTTAATTCTCTGCACATAGAGACCCTTTCACCTAGATATCACACTATAGAGACTGTGTCTGTTCCCCGAACTAGAAAATACAAAAAACGTCCAAACCAGTCTATGAGTAACAACTTAATGGATGTTCAACAAATGAAAAATGTATATAACACAGAGAAACAAATTATAAAGCTTGGCTTATTGAATATAAGGTCCCTTTCTACGAAAGCACTTATTGTAAATGATATGATAACTGAAGTTATTAACACGATTTCTAAATCTATATGATGTTTAATAGGGAGCCAGTGCAGTGTTGACAGAACCGAGCTAATGTGGTCATACTTCTGGTTCTAGTAAGAACTCTAGCTGCTGCATTTTGGACCATCTGTAGTTTTTTTTACATTTGACTGAATTGTTTGCTTTTGTCTTTATTTCCTATTACATAAGACTCTTATCACACTTCTGCTTTTATAATGGCTATTATTGTTCATTAAAGCTGACATTTAACAAAAAAGGCAGACTTGTGATTGTCATATTTCATTTTATTATGCATACAGTAAAGATAATCAGTGTTTATGTGCACATATTACCTAAACCACATATTAATGTTTTAAATTTTGAAGAAAACGAAAAGGCAGTGGTGTTTGATATCATTTTTTGTGGCTATTCATGTTTTTAATGAAACAGAAAAGAGGCATCGCTGTTTGATATAATATTTTGTTTCACTGTAATGCATGCACGTTCCCCGAACTACATTTTTGCGGCTATTAATATGTTTACATGAAAACAAAAGAGGCAGTGTGTTTGATATTTCGTTGTATTGTAATACAGTGTAGATAACCGGAGGCGAGCTGACTGATGTTATCAAGTACGCTGCTGTTCCATTTGCAGAATTACCGGACTTGTGTCCTCCCGTCCTCGGGAGTTCGCACTCCTGAGTCGAACTTGCAAAGTCCGAACTACCGAGGATGCAAGTCCGAACTTTGCGTACTTGGTATTGAGAAACGGCCAATGACATGGCTACTGACATGACAAACAAGACTGGACACATGACAATAACCAACCAATGAGCAGACAGAACTGATAATCGCATGACAAGACAATAACCAATGAAAACATGACACAATGAACAAGGGAACCAATGGCAAAGAGACATGAGGGCAAGGGAAGCATGAACCAAACAGGAACCATAACTCAACTTTAAAATAAAAGACATGAAAACAAGAACATGGAACACAACCAAAAACAGACCTTACACTACACTGAGGAGAGGTTTGAGTTTGGCCACACCGCCATAAAGCCCAGATCGGTGGAGTGTTGCAGTGATGTTTGTCCTTCTGTAGGTTTCTACGGTCTTCACATATGATCATGGAGCTCAACTCGAGTGACCATCAGGTTCTTGGTCACCACTCTAACCAAAGCCCTTCTCCATCACATGATTAGTTTGGTCAGGAGGCCAGCTCTAAGAAGAATCCTAGTTGTTCCAAACGTCTTCCATTGTGGATAATGGAGGCTACATGCTTCTGTGACCCTTTTTTTTACCTCTACTGCTTACCGGGACGATGAGATTCATAGCAGACTGTAGTGACTCAATGGCTGGATGTCTAAGTGGTGCCCGCTGAATAACATAGGTTTTATAGACAACTGGACTAGTTTTTGGGGCAGACCTGACCTGTTGAAAAGAGATGGTCTTCATCACTCCTGGGGTGGTGCCGCTCTTCTCTTTAGAAATATGGCACATAGTCTTAGAGTTGGTACTTGACTAACTGGGGCCCAGGTCAGGAAACAGACAGACTGGCTAAACCGACCGTCTGCTAGCCGCCTCACGTCACAGAAATCAGTTAATTCTCTGCACATAGAGACCCTTTCACCTAGATATCACACTATAGAGACTGTGTCTGTTCCCCGAACTAGAAAATACAAAAAACGTCCAAACCAGTCTATGAGTAACAACTTAATGGATGTTCAACAAATGAAAAATGTATATAACACAGAGAAACAAATTATAAAGCTTGGCTTATTGAATATCAGGTCCCTTTCTACGAAAGCACTTATTGTAAATTATATGATAACTGAAGTTATTAACACGATTTCTAAATCTATATGATGTTTAATAGGGAGCCAGTGCAGTGTTGACAGAACCGGGCTAATGTGGTCATACTTCTGGTTCTAGTAAGAACTCTAGCTGCTGCATTTTGGACCATCTGTAGTTTGTTTATTAAGCGTGCAGAACATCCATCCAATAAAGCATTACAATAATCTAACCTTGAGGTCATAAACGCATGAATTAACATTTCTGCATTTGACATTGAGAGCAGAGGTCTCAGTTTGGATATATTTTTAAGAGGAAAATATGCAGTTTTACAAAGGCTGTCAAAGGAGAGATTGCTATCAAATAGCACACCCAGGTTCCTGACTGATGATGAAGAATCGAGGGAGCAGCCATTAAGTGTTAGACGGTGTTCTAGGTTATTACTTGTGGTGGTTTAGGTCCGATAATTAACACCTCTGTTTTTTCAGAATTTAGCAGTAAGAAATTATTCGTCTTCTAGTTTTTTATATCGACTATGCATTCCATAAGTTTCTCAATTTAGCAGTCAATTTAAAAACTTTGTTTTTTGACCTAAAACATAACGTTAGAGACACTGATGTTGATCTGTCTGCATTCAAGCATTTCAGTGGGCTTAAATAGATCACCCTTTACAGCAGATTTAGTTCACAAACAACTGACAGTTTTGACCTAAATATTATTTTCAGTTACAATAATTAATCCTAAAATTCGACATTAGTGTCACGGAACAACCTGCATCATTAGTCGAATCAACCACCTACACCCGCTCATAATCACCAGAGTACTAATCACGAACACCTGCAATCACTTACCACCACCATTCATAAGCTCACTCACCTCAGTCACTCACCAGCTGGTCTCAAGGTTGCATGGCTCACTACACTGGTCGATGTCCGCCTGTCTGCCCGTCCATCCTGGAACTCGTCCCTACCTGTGGAAACGCAAGTTTACTTACAGAGATACTGTACATCCTGCTTCCAGTGCACTCTTCATTATCTCCCTTATGTTGGAAGCCCTGCCTGAGTTTCGTTGAATAAATTACCTTTTGATTCGCAACTACCTGTCTGTCTCCTTGACCAGTATGTGACAGAAGACCAGCTCCTAAATTAGAAGATTCGATGGACTCTCGGGATGCATCTTCACCCGAAGCCTTCACCGATCTCATCCATACAGTCCGGGAATCGCTCCTTCCACCTCCCATCACCGCTATGCCTCCAGCCAGTCCCATGGCTTGCCCCACGAGCTTTTCCGGTGAGGCGGTCACCTGCAATGGGTTCTTGTTACAATGTTCCCTTTACTTCGAATTACAGTCCCATCAATTTACGACAGAACGGGCAAAAGTAGCATTCATCATTTCCTTACTGACTGGCAGAGCCTTGCAGTGGGCGGAGGCATTGTGGAGTTCACAGAGTCCGAGGATTAACTCGCTGGAGGACTTCGTTGAACATTTCAGAGAAGTATTCAGCCAGCCGACTACTGAAGTCTCAGTACATGATGAAATGTTCCAGTTACGGCAAGCCGATTCATCAATTCATGAATACATGCTTCATTTCCGCACCCTCGCCGCTGGCAGTGGCTGGAACGAGGTTGCCCTGCTTTCCACCTATCGCCGAGGCTTGAACCCCGCTTTGCGTCAATAGATGTCCATCTACGACGACTCCGTAGGGTTTGAGAGCTTCCTCCAGAAAGCGGCGCGTGTCTCTCAACGCCTAACCGCTTGCCATATGGATTTCATACCCATTGCTACCGCCTCACCCAGCCGCCCCCCACTTCCCGTACCAGAGCCCATGATCACAGATAGTTACCATTTGTCCGTCCCGGAGCGATCCCGTCGACTCACCCACGGGCTCTGCCTCTACTGTGGATCCGCTGGGCACCAGCTCCGCACCTGTCCTATTCGTCCACCACGCCCGGCGGTGAGTACCATCCAAATTACTCCTGACGTATCTAATATGCCTCTGGTAGATGCTCTCCTCAGGTATCAAGACCAGTCGTACTCAGTCAGAATCCTTATGGACTCAGGAGCTGCGGGGAACTTCATCTCCTCCCGCACCCTCGCTGGATTCAAAATTCCTCGCTGCAAGAACGACATCACCTACCAAATCACCACGGTCCAAGGAAAACCACTGGGCAGAGGGCTGGTGCGTTCCCACACACCTGAGGTCAGTCTCCATATCGGATGCTTCCATGAAGAAAGGATCTCCCTACTAGTACTAGAGGAGGCGGTCGTGGATGTCGTCCTGGGACGCCCCTGGCTCGCCAAACATCAACCTACCATAGATTGGAGATCAAGGGAGATACTCAAGTGGGATAGTGGGTGCAAGCAGAGATGCCTAAGGAACCTACCGGTCCCGGTCTCTAACAACGCCAGTCTCTCAATCTGTTCCACCACCATAGAAAGTCCAGAGACATGCCAGGTTTCGCACGTTCCTTCCGAGTATCAGTCATTTAAGGATGTGTTCAGCAAGGAAGCAGCCACACACTTACCTCCACAACGACCATGGGACTGCTGCACGGGGCCAAGCTACCCAGAGGACATATCTACCCATTGTCGATCCCGGAGAGAACCGCCATGGAGGAGTACATAAAGGAGGCCTTAAATCAGGGGTTCATCCGTCCGTCCACCTCACCCGCAGCGTCAAGCTTCTTCTTGGTGGCCAAGAAGGATGGAGGTCTGAGGCCCTGCATAGATTACCGTGTTCTAAACGACCAGACGGTAAAGTTCGCCTATCCCCTTCCTCTGGTTCCCGCTGCCCTGGAGGAGCTCCGCAGGTCCTGTATCTTCAGCAAGCTAGATTTAAGTAGTGCCTATAATCTCATCTGCATCCGCAGAGGGGACGAATGGAAGACGGCCTTCGTGACACCCACCGGGCACTACGAGTACCGGGTTATGCCGTATGGGCTGTCCAACTCACCTTCCATCTTCCAGAATTTCATGCATGAAATCTTCAGAGACATGATCAACCAGTTCGTCCTCATCTATATAGATGACATACTCATATACTCACCCACCATAGAAGAGCACCGTCGCCACGTCACCCAAGTACTCCAACGCCTCCGTCAACACCACCTCTACCTAAAGACCGAGAAATGTGAGTTTCATAAGTCCACAATCCACTTCCTGGGCTACATCGTTACCCCTGCCGGTGTACAAATGGACCAGAGGAAGGTGGAGGCGGTAAGGAATTGGCCACAACCCACGATGATAAAGGAGATGCAGAGATTCTTGGGATTCGCCAATTTCTATCGTCGATTTATCGCCCATTACAGCCAGCAAGCAGCGCCTCTTACCTCTCTCCTCCGGCAAAAGGCCAAGTCTCTCACCTGGACCGCAGAGGCTCATCGGGCCTTCACTCAGCTCAAATCTGCCTTCTGCACCGCCCCGGCTCTGTCACACCCAGACCCCAACATCCGTTTTGTGGTCGAGGTGGATGCAGCGACTTTGGGAGTGGGTGCAATTCTGTCCCAATGGAAGGGAGAACCCCCCCCGTGCTCCATCCGTGTGCGTACTTCTCAAAGAAACTGTCCCCGGCAGAGCAAAACTACGACGTGGGTAACCGGGAGTTGCTGGCCATCAAGCTCGCTCTGGAGGAGTGGCGGCATTGGTTGGAGGGCGCTCAGCACCCCTTTGTAGTGATCACCGATCACAAGAACTTACAGTATCTCCAAGAAGCCAAGCGTCTCAACCCCAGGCAGGCCCGATGGGCCCTGTTCTTCACCCGGTTCCGTTTCAAGATCTCTTACCATCCGGGGAGTAAGAACATAAAAGCTGACGCTCTCTCCCGCCTGCACCAACCTGATCCAACTCCAGAAGAACCAGAACCCATCCTGCCTCCTTCCATCTTCACGTCACCTGTTCTGTGGAAACTCGACGACCAAATCCAAGCCGCCACTCTTATCGAACCTGCTCCGCCAGGAGGTCCAGAAGGGAAAAGATACGTACCCTCCAACTTACGCCTAACCCGTCTGGACTCGGTCCACACCTCTCCGGGATCGGGACACCCAGGCAGTCACCGAACCCTCTCACTTCTCCGGAACCGTTACTGGTGGCCCAACATGACACGTGATGTGGCCCGCTATGTCAAGGGGTGTTCGATCTGTGCTATCTCCTCCACACCACGCCGTTTACCCGAGGGTAAACTGGTCCCTTTGCCCATTCCTCACCGACCCTGGTCCCACCTGGGAGTAGACTTTGCCACCGATCTCCCTCCTTCTAACGGTTTCACCACCATCCTGGTTGTCGTTGACCAATTCTCCAAATCCTGCAAATTAATTCCACTACGTGGATTGCCGTCAGCCCTAGAAATAGCTGAATCCCTCTTTCAACACATATTCAGGAACTTCGGTCTCCCAGAAGACATAGTCTCCGACAGGGGGCCCCAGTTCACCTCTAGGGTTTGGCGAGGCTTCCTCCGCCTCCTGGGAGTATCAGTAAGTTTATCCTCCAGGTACCATCCACAAACCAATGGCCAGACCGAACGGAAGATCCAAGAGATCGGGCGGTATCTCCGGGCATACTGTCACGAACATCAGGACAGCTGGAGCCAGTATTTGCCCTGGGTAGAGTACGACCAGAATTCACTACCCCAGGAAACCACCGGACTCACCCCATTCCAATGTGTCCTGGGATACCAGCCGCCATTGTTTCCCTGGACCGAGGAGTGATTGGAGGTCCCAGCGGTAGATCACTGGTTCCGTGAGAGCGAGAGAGTATGGGACTCGGCCCATGTCCATCTTCAGTGGGCAGTTCGGAGACACAAGGCCAATTCAGACACTCGCCGGTCCACAAATCCCATCTATCAACCCGGGGACCATGTCTGGTTATCCACCCTGGACATTCATCTCCGACTGCCCTGCAAAAAGCTGAGTCCCCGGTACATAGGTCCTTTCCGGGTGATGCGACGCATCAATGAGGTCACTTACCGGCTCCACTTACCTGATCAGTACCGGATCTTACCCACCTTCCACGTCTCCCTACTCAAACCCTTCACTAATCCTCTTCTCCATCCATCCACAGAGCACGAGTTACCCCCCCCCCCCCCGCTCCACCCAAGGTTGCTCCCACCGAAACCATCTACACCGTCAAAGAAATCCTCGACTCCAGACGGCGGGGCGGTCGGCTTCAATACCTCATAGATTGGGAGGGGTACGGTCCTGAGGAAAGGTCATGGGCGAACAAGGATGACATCCTGGACCCATCCCTCATCAACGACTTCCACCAAGCCCACCCAAATCGCCCCGCTCCCAGGGGACGCGGCCGTCCGTGCCGTCGATCCCGGGCATCAGGAGACCCCCGTGGGGGAGGGGGTAATGTCACGGAACAACCTGCATCATCAGTCGAATCAACCACCTACACCCACTCACAATCACCAGAGTACTAATCACGAACACCTGCAATCACTTACCACCACCATTCACTCACCTCAGTCACTCACCAGCTGGTCTCAAGGTTGCATGGCTCACTACACTGGTCGATGTCCGCCTGTCTGCCCGTCCATCCTGGAACTCGTCCCTACCTGTGGAAACGCAAGTTTACTTACAGTGATACTGTACATCCTGCTTCCAGTGCACTCTTCATTATCTCTCTTATGTTGGAAGCCCTGCCTGAGTTACGTTGAATAAATTACCTTTTGATTCGCAACTACCTGTCTGTCTCCTTGACCAGTATGTGAAAATTAGTAACTTACTTTTCACAGCATCAGTAGCGCGCGCTCACAAGATCTCCCGGTTCTTTACTTGTGAGTTCAGTTCACTGAAGAAGACTCGCTCTAAACGGATCATTTGAATCAGTGAGTTTTCGACTCGAGAACAGCTGCAATCGGATCATTGCAATTCGTGAATGAATCGTTTGTTGCGATTTGCGAACCGATTTAACAGGTTCATTGAAAAGAATCAGTTTGTTCATGAATCAGACACCGCTTCTGCATCTCGAAGCACGTGATGTATTATAAGGAGTAACGATATGTTTTATGAAATGTAGTGAAGTAAAAAGTACGATCTTATGCTTTGGAATGTAGTGAAGTAAAAGTTACTCAAAATAAAACTACTCCAGTAAAGTACAGATACTTGAAAAATATACTTAAGTACAGTAACGAAATTTTTTTACTTCGTTACTGACCACCACTGCATCTACTGTATGTTTTCAGTTATTTGTCACAGTATTTATTCATTTTTATTAATGTTAATCCTTGTTTGATTTTACAGCTGTTCATTTTAATGTGTTCATAAATGTTGAAATTAATATTAACGTGATTTTAAATGATTTTCTTTCTAGTGAAACTAGCTTTTTTATTTTCTATACGTCAAAAAAAATGTCTTTCTTAGTGTTTATGTCTTGTTTTATAGTATAAATATCTAAAATATGCATTTACTTGACAAGTAAAATGACTTGTTTTCGGAAAATATCCACATTTTGTTCGTTTATAAAACAAGCAACAAAAATCTGCAAATGGGGTTAAAAAAAATCATATTTTATATATTAAAAAGAAAGGAAAAAAATTATCGAATGGGTACAAAAATAATAAGAGAGAGAAATAATTTAATAAATAAGTAGAAATTAAATAATTCATCTAAAAAAGGGAGAACAATATAAATAATATAAATTCAAAAGCTAAACAAGATGATTTTTATTAATTCATGCTTTAAGCAAAAACTAAATTTGGATAATTTTTTCAGCAAATAAAATCTAGTCTAATAACTGCATCTCAATTCCACAATTTATAGATATTTATACTATTATATATTTATATTCAATTAATTGCATATATAATAAGTGTTTGTTTGCATGATATATGTGAGTGTTCTGTGTATATATAAATATACAGTATATATACATATAAATATTCATATCATTTCTATTATAAAAAATATTGAATATATAAACGTAACATTTCTCTGAAATATATACAGTGGGGCAAAAAAGTATTTAGTCAGCCACCAATTGTGCAAGTTCTCCCACTTAAAAAGATGAGAGAGGCCTGTAATTTTCATCATAGGTATACCTCAACTATGAGAGACGAAATAAGAAAAGATAATCCAGAAAATCACATTGTAGGATTTTTTAAGAATTTATTTGCAAATTATGGTGGAAAATAAGTATTTGGTCACCTACAAACAAGCAAGATTGCTGGCTCTCACAGACCTGTAACTTCTTCTTTAAGAGGCTCCTCTGTCCTCCACTCGTTACCTGTATTAATGGCATCTGTTTGAACTCGTTATCAGTATAAAAGACACCTGTCCACAACCTCAAACAGTCACACTCCAAACTCCACTATGGCCAAGACCAAAGAGCTGTCAAAGGACACCAGAAACAAAATTGTAGACCTGCACCAGGCTGGGAAGACTGAATCTGCAATAGGTAAGCAGCTTGGTGTGAAGAAATCAACTGTGGGAGCAATTATTAGAAAATGGAAGACATACAAGACCACTGATAATCTCCCTCGATCTTTGGCTCCACGCAAGATCTCACCCCGTGGGGTCAAAATGATCACAAGAACTGTGAGCAAAAATCCCAGAACCACACCCAGACCTCGTGAATGACCTGCAGAGAGCTGGGACCAAAGTAACAAAGGCTACCATCAGTAACACACTGCGCCGCCAGGGACTCAAATCCTGCAGTGCCAGACGTGTCCCCCTGCTTAAGCCAGTACATGTCCAGGCCCGTCTGAAGTTTGCTAGAGAGCATTTGGATGATCCAGAAGAGGATTGGGAGAATGTCATATGGTCAGATTAAACCAAAATATAACTTTTTGGTAAAAACTCAACTTGTCGTGTTTGGAGGAGAAAGAATGCTGAGTTGCATCTAAAGAACACCATACCTACTGTGAAGCATAGGGGTGGAAACATCATGCTTTGGGGCTGTTTTTCTGCAAAGGGACCAGGACGACTGATCTGTGTAAAGGAAATAATGAATGGGGCCATGTATCATGAGATTTTGAGTGAAAACCTCCTTCCATCAGCAAGGGCATTGAAGATGAACGTGGCTGGGTCTTTCAGCATGACAATGATCCCAAACACACCGCCCGGGCAACGAAGGAGTGGCTTCGTAAGAAGCATTTCAAGGTCCTGGAGTGGCCTAGCCAGTCTCCAGATCTCAACCCCATAGAAAATCTTTGGAGCGAGTTGAAAGTCCGTGTTGCCCAGCGACAGCCCCAAAACATCACTGCTCTAGAGGAGATCTGCATGGAGGAATGGGCCAAAATACCAGCAACAGTGTGTGAAAACCTTGTGAAGACTTACAGAAAACGTTTGACCTCTGTCATCCATGCCAACAAAGGGTATATAACAAAGTATTGAGATGAAATTTTGTTATTGACCAAATACTTATTTTCCACCATAATTTGCAAATAAATTCTTTAAAAATCCTACAATTTGATTTTCTGGATTCCTTTTTCTTATTTTGTCTCTCATAGTTGAGGTATACCTATGATGAAAATTACAGGCCTCTCGCATCTTTTTAAGGGGGAGAACTTGCACAATTGGTGGCTGACTAAATACTTTTTTGCCCCACTGTACATGCATGTGTGTTCATATATTATGCAAACAAAAACATATTTTGGCTGCGATTAATTGTTTGAGAGCACTACTGAAGACTATAAAACAAGAGAAAAGACTCAGTATGAAAGTGATATTTGCAGTGTGTGTGTGTGTGAGCGAGCGTGTGTGTGTGTATGTGTGTGTGTGTGTGTGTGTGTGTGTGTGTCTCTGTGTGTGTGTGTGTGTGTGTGTGTGTGTGTGTGTGTGTGTGTGTGCGTGCGTGTGTGTATGTGTGCGTGTGTGTGTGTCTCTGAGTGTGTGTGTGTGTGTGTGTCTCTGAGTGTGTGTGTGTGTGTGTGTGTGTGTGTCTCTGAGTGTGTGTGTGTGTGTGTGTGAGTGTGTGTCTCTGAGTGTGTGTGTGTGTGTGTGTGTGTGTGTGTGTGTGTGTGTGTGTCTCTGAGTGTGTGTGTGTGCGCGCGCGCACGTGTGTGTGTGATGAAGACCTCGTGAATCGACCTGCTCCTGATCTCCAGCGGTGGGCGGCACAGAAGAGGAACTCGCCTCGCCGCACATGTCCTGCAGGACCCTGATGATGATGATGATGATGAAGCAGCTCTGAGCGCTCCTCCACAGACATGGATGTGCTGGACGGTTCTGGATCCGGATGGGATTGCTGCGGGAACCGATCGGACTGGGAGGACTGGGAAGACCACTCGCTCTTCACCTACACCGAACTGCTGGTGTTAACGGCTCTGTGTGTGCCGCTGCTGCTGCTCGGCCTGCTGGGAAACACCCTGACCATGCTGGTGGTGTGGCGACGCCCACAAATGAGAAGCACCACCTACCTGTACCTGAGCAGCATGGCCCTATCAGACGTGCTCATTCTGCTGCTGATGCCTCTGGATCTCTACAAGGTGTGTCTTTAAAACCTCGCTCGTCTCTGGCAGTGCTGGGTGTAATTACTTACTGTAATTAATTAATTACAGTAAGGGTTTACTCTGCATGCAATGTAATTGAACTTAATACAGACTGTTGAACATTTATATACAATACAATGCACTGGCTACCAGCTTCAGCAGATTTATGAGTTTTCTTAACTTGTTTATTTTAAGTTTATTAACTCAAAAATAAGTTGAGAACTCAAAAATCTGCTTAAGCTGGTTGCCTTAAATTTTAAGTTTGCTCAGCTTTTTTTACAGTAGTGAATTTAACAAGTCTAATATTAAAATGCATGCTTTTTATGCATCCCATCTCACTTTAAATACTTTGGTGGGTTAAAAAACTCCTTAACTTTAACCGTCCCGTATACGGGAGGCATAATTTTACTTCAATATATTACCATTTAATCATAACTATATATCGCTGGAAAGGTCAAAGACTCCTAAATAGATATTTGACCACTGTTTGTTGTTAAAAAATTATGTAGGAGCAGTAATAGATTAATTTATGACAAGAATGCACCTCAAAACATATACACCATAACGGGAGTGCTGACCTTTGACACAAAAATTATATTAGTTTTCTTTTTATCCTATCACGTGTTTTAGCAATCATTATTTGAAAGCTTAAAACCTCAGGATCCCGTGAAACCCGTTTTGAAATCGGACATTGCGTTAACATAGAAATGGTACTTTAAAATATTTTAGCAGGCCCCTCCCCCTTAGTGGGAGGAGTCATATTCTAAACTCAAATCTTGACAACACGCATGTCATCGGAAACGTCTCAGCCTCACGATTACATATTTAGTGGTTATTTTGTGATAGGTGTAACGGTGAGAGAGAAATATATAAATATGTGACAGAAAAATGCATTTTCTAGCCAAACAATCGACCACGGACCTGGTGTTTGTATTAGTTCTTCTTTATTTTTTTAATGTGCATTAATGTATGTTGTGGTTTTCTCTCGCAGCTGTGGCGGTTTCGTCCGTGGATGCTAGGCGATGCCGTGTGCAAGCTGTCGATGTTCGTGGGCGAATGCTGCACGTTTTCGTCCATCCTACACATGACGGCGCTGGGGGCGGAGCGATACCTGGCCGTGTGCTTCCCACTGCGCGCGCGCTCCCTGGTCACCAGGGGGCGTGTCCGAGCGCTGATCGCGGGGCTGTGGGGCGTGGCCATGCTCAGCGCGGGGCCTGTGTTTGCGCTGGTGGGCGTGGAGCAGTTTGAGGGCGGAGCCAGCGAGTGCCGATGCACACAGTTCGCGCAAACCTCCGGGCTTCTGAAAGAACCCTAACCCTAGCTGAAATAAAATTAAAATAATTATATTTTAAGTAACAATTTTTGGTCATTTTTAATAGTTATTTTTGTTAAATATATCTATATAGTTTTACATTATTTTAGTACAAGTTAAACTTGAATAAATTAGTAAAATGTGTTGCTTTGGCAACTAGATAAAACCAGTTTATTAAATATTTATTTTATTTCAGTTAATGTTTAATTTCATTAAACAATTTTTTTCGTTAATTTTTTTGTTATTTCAGTATTTTTTTGTTTTTGTTACTTAAATCATTTTCATTTATTTTCAAGTTTAATTTTCATTTAGTTTAAGTAAAACTAATTAAATGATTTAAGTAATATTTATCGTTTTGTTAAATATCTGTATTGTTTTTATTTATGTTTGAGTTATTTTAGTACATCAAGTTAAGCTAAATAAAAATTAGTTACTTAAGCAACTAGCTTAAATAAAATAAGTTTATGTTTTTACATTTTATGTATTTTTCAGTTAATTTTTATTAGCTACATTGTTCTTTTTACTACTTATGTCTATAGTTTTTATTATATATTTTTCAATTTTAATGTAATTTTTTGCAGTTTTAGTTATTTTAGTTAAAATAAATTAAAATAAGCTACCTCGGCAACTAGGAACTTTACGTTTTTACATTTTATTTGTCTTTTTTAGTTAATTTTTATTGGCTACAGTGTACTTTTTATTACTTATGTCTGTATATTTTTCAATTTTAATTAAAAAAAATGTATTTTAGTTTTAGTTATTTTAGTTAAACTAAATGAAAATAAGCTACCTCTGCAACTAGCTGAAATAATATAAGTTTAAGCTTTTCCATCTTTTATGTTATCTCAGTTATCATTTATTTTAAGTAACAATTTGTGGTTATGGTTTTAGTTAACTATAATAACCCAGCATGCTGCTGTACGGTGAATGCTAGCATGAGTAAATGAAGCCGTGGCTCTGGTGTTTAGCTGAACTGTTCCTCTGTTGTGTTGTTTTGTGGCAGTGGTGATCGTGCTGGTGTTCATCTTGTGCTGGCTGCCGTTCCACGTTCACGTGAGCCGGACGCTGTTTTCGGTCTCGGACTCCAGCCCTCAGCTGTATTACATCAGTCAGTACTTCAACCTGGTGTCTCTGGTGCTGTTTTACGTCAGCGCCGCTGTCAATCCTCTGCTGTATAACATCATGTCCGCTCGCTACCGCGCCAATGTCCTCGCCATGCTGTGGCTGACGGTGGGCTCCACGGACGAGCTGCGTCACAGGGCCCGCACCTCCCCGCTCACTGCCTCGCACTCCAGCACACACTTCTGACCGTGTGTGTGTGGGTGAGAGAGTGTGTGTGTGTGTGTGTGTGTGTGTGTGGTGTGTGTGTGTGTGTGTGTGTGTGTGAGTGCGTGTGTGTGTGTGTGTGTGTAAGTGTGCGTGAGTGTATGTGTGTGCGTGTGGGTGCGCGAGTGTGTGTTTGTGTGTGGGTGAGAGAGTGTGTGTGTGTGTGTGTGAGTGTGCGTGAGTGTGTGTGTGTGTGTGTGGGTGCACGAGTGTGTTTGTGTGTGGCTGCGCGAGTGTGTGTTTGTGTGTGGGTGCGCGAGTGTGTGTGTGTGTGTGTGTGTGTGCGTGAGTGTATGTGTGTGTGTGTGGGTGCGCGAGTGTGTGTTTGTGTGTGTGTGTGAGTGTGCGTGAGTGTGTGTTTGTGTGTGTGTGTGTGTGTGTGTGTGTGTGTGTGTGGGTGCGCGAGTGTGTTTGTGTGTGGGTGCGCGAGTGTGTGTGTGTGTGTTTGTGTGTGGGTGCGCGAGTGTGTGTGTGTGTGTGTGTGTGTGTGTGTGTGTGTGTGTGTGTGTGTGTGTGTGTGTGTGTGTGTGTGTGAGTTTGCGTGAGTGTGTGTTTGTGTGTGGGTGAGAGAGTGTGTGTGTGTGGGTGCGCGAGTGTGTTTGTGTGTGGGTGCGCGAGTGTGTGTGTGTGTTTGTGTGTGGGTGCGCGAGTGTGTGTGTGTGTGTGTGTGTGTGTGTGTGTGTGTGTTTGTGTTAGGCTTGAAACACACTACAGGACTCTAGTGGAAACAAGAAAATGCACTATAACTGTGTGACTGGGATCTGGACAAACATGTTTGTGTTGATTTGTGTATTTAGGGTGTGCACTCTCTCCTGCGCTCTGCAGATGAACAACAGCATCTCTGTCATTGAGATCAACACTATATCTATACTTAATGTGTCTGTATGTGTTTGAATTGTATTTATTGTGTTGGATGGGGCTTGTTTGGTGGCTATATTGAATAAAAGGCTGTTCTTTGTGACTCTGTGATGTGTTTTATGAAAGCAATAGTGTTGTGAGGGATGAAGATGCTGATGATTGATCGTTCACAGACACTGCTGTCATGGATCCGCACATACAGGTAAATCATTTCTACTTCAACTATGATTTATGACTTTAACTGTAGTTTATGTTCTCTGTTTATTTCTAAGGTATTTTAATTATTCCAATGTGGCTATATTAACATTAATATTCATTCAAATAAGTGTTTGTGTTTTGAGATTTCATTTCGGAGACTAATCCAGAGGTGATGTAACCTCAACGGGGTTAGAAATTGTAAGAAAATTGCGTCTTTATTTATTTATTTTTGACAGTAAGGAAAAAATAAACCCCAGCCAGCAAATATGACCTAATAAAAATAGAAAAATTGAAGAAATAGGAATAGAAATAATACAAATAAAATTAAAGTAAATGTTTGTAAATTATTTAAAAGTATATTTTCAGACTATAAGATATCCTATTTAAAATGAAAAATGGCGTTTCCAAGCGGCCTGAATCAGATTTATATGATAAAAATACATTTTCATAATTTGTACGAACTGAAGGTGATGTATTGGAGAACTATCCCTGCCAAAAAAAACAATAGACGCCCAACAGAATCCATCACATACCAGTAGACACCATTACGACATATGAGGATGAGTGAATGATGATAGAATTATAACATTTTAATAAATAAATAATTATTTATTCAAAGCGCGTTTGGCGAGTCATTTGATTCAGAACGGGGCTTCAAAGCGCGTTTGGCGAGTCATTTGATTCAGAACGGGGCTTCAAAGCGCGTTTCGCGAGTCATTTGATTCAAACCGGGGCTTCAAAGCGCGTTTCGCGAGTCATTTGATTCAAACCGGGGCTTCAAAGCGCGTTTCGCGAGTCATTTGGTTCAAAACGGGGCTTCAAAGCGCGTTTCGCGAATCATTTGATTCAAACCGGGGCTTCAAAGCGCGTTTCGCGAGTCATTTGATTCAGAACGGAGCTTCAAAGCGCGTTTCGCGAGTCATTTGGTTCAGAACGGGGCTTCAAAGCGCGTTTCGCGAGTCATTTGAATCAGAACGGGGCTTCAAAGCGCGTTTCGCGAGTCATTTGAATCAGAACGGGGCTTCAAAGCGCGTTTCGCGAGTCATTTGATTCAGAACGGGGCTTTAAAGCGCGTTTCGCGAGTCATTTGATTCAGAACGGGGCTTTAAAGCGCGTTTCGCGAGTCATTTGATTCAAACCGGGGCTTTAAAGCGCGTTTCGCGAGTCATTTGATTCAGAACGGGGCTTTAAAGCACGTTTCGCGAGTCATTTGATTCAAACCGGGGCTTTAAGTGCGTTTGGCGAGTCATTTGATTCAAACCGGGGCTTCAAAGCGCGTTTGGCGAGTCATTTGATTCAAACCGGGGCTTCAAAGCGCGTTTGGCGAGTCATTTGATTCAAACCGGGGCTTCAAAGCGCGTTTCGCGAGTCATTTGATTCAGAACGGGGCTTTAAAGCGCGTTTGGCGAGTCATTTGATTCAAACCGGGGCTTCAAAGCGCGTTTCGCGAGTCATTTGATTCAAACCGGGGCTTTAAAGCGCGTTTGGCGAGTCATTTGATTCAAACCGGGGCTTCAAAGCGCGTTTCGCGAGTCATTTGATTCAAAACGGGGCTTCAAAGCGCGTTTCGCGAGTCATTTGATTCAGAACGGGGCTTTAAAGCGCGTTTCGCGAGTCATATGATTCAGAACGGGGCTTCAAAGCGCGTTTCGCGAGTCATTTGATTCAGAACGGGGCTTCAAAGCGCGTTTCGCGAGTCATTTGATTCAGAACGGAGCTTCAAAGCGCGTTTCGCGAGTCATTTGGTTCAGAACGGGGCTTCAAAGCGCGTTTCGCGAGTCATTTCATTCAGAACGGAGCTTCAAAACGCAAACAGGACTGAATTGGTAATATAAATACATGGTCCGGTTTCAGCTTCAGGGTCTCCAGGCGCGCGCGCGTGTGTGCGTGCGTGTGTGTGTGTGTGTGTGAGTGGATCCGGTTTCTGTAAAGTGTCGGCTCGGTTCCGGTGCGCTGAAGAAGCGCGTGATTTTGTGCTCCAGGGTCACATATATATGTGTGTGTGTGCATTGTGTATATTTATTAAGTATATATAAATACATGCATGTATATATTTAAGAAAAAGTGTTTTGTTTGTATATTAAACATTTATATATAATATACATGTATTTCAAAATATATAGACCTACTTTAACAATTTTCATAAATCATATTTGTGTCCATCGTGCATTCCAGTCAATCCCAATCAAACTGCAAACTTGGGTTATTTTCATTAGGTTAACAATGCAGCCAACTAACACAATAACAACATCATAAAAACATGATTTTTGAATATTTTAAAAACAGTGTTATCTGTTTTTGCAAATAAACTCTTTAACCTTAAACTCCTAACCTCACCAAATATACACAGAACATATGCATAAGTTATGCAAACAAACATGTGATGAATGGTTTGACAGCACTTGTGTAGCCCTCATCCGTCCCTCTCGAACCTGGTTTTTCAGTCCTGAAATGTGCTTTTATCCTTTAAAATATATATATGTTTTATGTAGGTTTTGTATTTTATTAACCTTAAATTCTGGATTTTTTTTAATGAATGTTAGCATATTTGCATAATTTTTTTTAATTTGAGTGACGGGGTAAAGACCAATGATCTGATATCATATTTATATTTAAAAAAATATTTTATATCTATTACATATTTATGAAAATGTATGCATATGCATATGTTGGGATTAAAATCCAGTATACGATTTTGTACAGTTTTTAAGATATATCTGGATTTTAATCCCAACATATACATATGCATACATTTTCATAAATATGTGATAGATATAAAATACAAATGTAAAAATATAAATATGATATCAGATCATTGGTCTTTACCCCGTCACTCACATTTTACTGTGTTTGGGCAAAAAGAAAATCTAAATGATATTCATTTTCCAGCAGAAACATTATTTATGTTATAATGTATGTCTAGAGTGTGTGTACCGTGTGTGTGTGTGTGTGTGTGTGTGTGTGTGAGTGTGTGTGTTTGTGTGTGTGTATCTGTGTGTGTGTGTGTGCGTGCGTGTGTGCGTGCGTGTGTGAGTGTGCGTGCGTGTGTGAGTGTGCGTGCGTGCGTGTGTGAGTGTGTATGTGCAGGGGCGCGGGAAGGGGGGGTGCTGAGGGTGCTGCAGCACCCCCTGTTTTTTTCTGTGGGCAACTGTAAACTGTTGTGAATAAAAAAACATATAGGCTAAATTTGTTATAATAAAGATTCATTTAAACATTTCTATGGTTTCTCCGATGTTTATAACATTTAGTTTACATTGACTATTTTGCTATCTATTTCTATGTGATCGACATATTTACCATTTGCCCATTAATTTAACAGTTGTAAGGATTAAAGTTATCAAAGTTATTAAACTGATGCAGGGCTATTTGATGCACGCGTCGCATCCTGCCAAATCACGCACGCAGCACTGCCAATGCTTGCTTTTGTGTTTGTGAATGTTATGTTTGTGTTGTGGGATTTGTAGGTTGTGGCTTAAAAGCGGAACATGGAAATATCATGGATGTACTTTTTTTTTTTTTTTCATCGATATGAGTCTTTCCCTTCTCCCAAAACAGCTTATAGCTAAAATAGTTCAGTTTTGTATGTAATGGAAAAGTGATTAAACTATGTTTCGGTTTTTTTTCTTCATAAAGTTAATTTAGAAAAACCTTGGGAGCATTTTTTGTTCGTTAAATGTTTTTTTTCTTTTAAGCAACGACCAAGCGGCCAGCATCAGAGTTGATCGTCTATGTTTGATTAATTTAGCCTTATCAAATCATCAAGACTTGACTAAAATAAAATCGGGAGATAGGCCTATAAACAGTTCAAGCATATCACAGTGTTAGTTTAAATGTTTAACCTATATAAATGTGCAATATCCAACAGTTTGTGTGGAGAGTGGAAGCTGAAGCCAGCTTTACAGGACATGGAGGATTTTTTTCTTACAGTAAAAACAACTTAAAATACGCCGTGTGATTTTTTTCTCATAAAGGTAAGAGTAATATATCATTTGGAACTGTAAAGGGGCTACTTTTATTTGTGTGCATTCACAATATCAACATTGTGCTTTTATAAAATAGGAAAACAGAGAATGCACTTTCTTCCGGTTTTGAACAAGAGGCTTCAATGATGAACCGAAACTCGGCAACTCGAAACTGGCTCAGAGATATGATAAATATATCTATAGAAAGCTTTAAAATACTACTTTAAAACGAAATAATTCAAAGCAAAGCAAAAACTCTTCATTAGCCTATGTAATCCGTTAAGATGCATATATTTCTCTCTGCACGTCCAATGAGGAAATGGCGAGTCATTTTTCCCGTCACCTCACCATCTAAAATATAAAAATCAGGGAAAGCCTAAATCAGGCCCGATTATCATTTGCGTTTTATTTTATAATTGTATTCAATAATAATAAAAAAGTATGTAAATCTTTGTCCTTGAAATTTAAAGGATTTGCTGCAATGCAATTTTTTTGTCTGACTGATAGGCCTAGTGAATTATTTATTGGCCTATCTTTTAAATCCATGCAGCAAATGCTTTAAAAACAGCTTTAACATTACTTTATTGCATTCCAGATGCTTTTAAAATAACTTTTCACTATACATTTTAAGGGTTTTTAAGCTTGAATGTAGCTTGAATGTAAAACATTGTTATGAATTCATATTCCCATTTGTAAAGTAGCTAATTGCTGTCTAACACGATCTCATGAAAGTGCGTAGGATATAGCACGATTTTCTGTTTCTATTTGGCGTAATATTTATACCAGAAATTGACTCCCCCCCCCTCCACACACACACACACAGCACCCCCTACATAAAACACCTTCCCGCGCCCCTGTGTGTGTGTGTGTGTGTGTGTGTTTGTGTGTGTGTGTCTGTGTGTTGTGTGTGTGTGTGTGTGTGTGTGTGTGTGTGTGTCTGTGTGTTTGTGTGTGTGTGTGTGTGTGTGTGTGCGTGTGTGTGCGTGTGTATGTGCGCGCGTGTGTGAAAGTGTATGCGTGTGTGCGTTCAAAGCGAGTAATTTTATCCGCACCGGGGATACAAATAATTCAGCAGAGGCAGGGATGCATAGACCAGAGGGGGGGAAATCCCCCCCCTCAAATCGCACCCTGGACACGCCTATTGTTTACACTACTCTGACATTTTCAAGATTGAAAACGGAGACTTTTAAAAACGATGGCGTGGCTGCCCACATTCGACCGTGTAAACAATAACATCATGCTCGTTATTGTACCCATAGATATGTATAGGTAGATTCCCCATTCGACCGCTCCAAGCACACAGATCTAAATAATAGGGTCTACCCAGAGGCGTAGCAATGGGGCAGGCAAGGTAAGGCAATTGCCTGGGGCCCCGTATTTTGAGGGGGTGACTATTTGAACAATCGGAAATGTCCTTATTAAAAATATACACGTAACATGGAGCAATATATCTGAATCCCCCCTAGGGGGATCCCTCTCGCGTCACGCTGGATGTGTTTTCTTTTCTCTCGTCATGCGTTTCCAAACTGGCACAGCATTTACTCGTGCATTTACCATTTTTAAAATGAAAAGGACTTATCCATCTGGCAGCCAAAAGCGGAAAAAAGCAAGAAAAAGAGGAAACACGACAGCGGTAAGTTTAGTGATGGAGATAATATTGACTTAATGATAATTATATGACAAACAAATGTGTTTGTTGTTAATTCCAGCTTATTTTCGTTTAATTATTTGCTATATGAAATACTAGTCCAATTACTTATAGGGTTACTGGAAAACAGGTTAGCTAGGGTTGCACTTAGCAGCAGCATGTATTATATGACAATTAGCAGGTATTAATGTAGGCTGCATTAGAATAGGTGGTACCGGGACAGACGCGCGCATCACCGCTTGGCAAGTTTCGGTAACGTTTCTGTGTCTTGCTGCCAGTGGGGAGCTCACGAGACAATATAAATAAATATCGTTATATTTACTTAGTTGACATTATTTTTTTTAGCTCTTCTACATTAAATTAGTTGAGTTAACAGAATTAGTTGTCAAAAAACAATGAACTAATATTTAATAAACTTTAAATTAAAGTAAAAAGATTAAATTAAAATGATAATCATATATTTCTGCATGCAGGAGCATTACTTAAGTTCCTGTCACTCATTCCCCAGTTCCTTTTCCTGACAGTGAAAATGATACGTTCAGTGTCAGATATAGTGTTACTTACTATATCAATAGATTTACTTGCATTATACAACTCTTCTATTAAATGAGTTAACGTAGCTAGTTGATAAATTAAGATGCTAACCATATATTTCCATAGGAGTATTGCTTAAGTCTCTATCATCACTGCCTCAGACAGAAGATACCCCAGTCCATATGAAGGTCTTTGAATATGGAGGACACAGTGACAGCATTTGCTGCAGCTAAGGCTCGTAAGCACCATTTTTAAGGTGACAATCCGTTACTGTAAATATGAAGATTGTTCAGTATCTTCAAGATTGTATTGTACAGTATTATATCTTCTGCCATGAAGATGATTACAATTTTGTTAAAGAATAAGCACATTGTTTTAAAAAAAATTAACTATTTATGTTATATTATGTGTTTTGACTACTTTTTGTATGTTGTATAAATATATATCTAGGTAACAAAGATATATTAACAAAATAATATTTTAGAAGGGCCTTGTCTATAATTTTGCCTGCCCCCCCCCCCTCATCTTGGTTCGCCTCTGGGTCTTCCTATACATATCAATGGTTGGACCTGGTCTTGTGACATGCGTTTTCAGTTGTGTAAACGAAGATGGTTACTGAAACGCAGTGTACACAGGGCCTTATAAGGACTGTTTATAGACTGTTTGTTTTTGTCCTTATCAACGGCACACATTCAAATTATGTCCCGTATCTGATTATTCATCCCTGAGGGACACTCATGAATATCAGCTGTGTAAAAACAAATTAAAAACAATATGCAAATTAAAATGGAAAAAATTACAATGTTACACAACGCTGGAGATAAACAGAGCAAAGGAGTATTATCAGTCGTTAAAAAATCTTTCAAAACAATTAACAAAAAACAACCAAAAATGTGCTTGTGCTTTCAGACCTCATTATTCTCATCGAAGTATCAACTTTATCTCAGATGTTTCCCAGAAGAAATTAAAAAGAGAATGCAAACGAGTCAACAATCCAGTCGAGAGCTGTACAATGAATGTGAAGCTGAAGTACAAACATCAGGAAAACCTCAGTAAAAGTATTTCATTCTTCACTATTTCATCTCACTGTTGTTTAGGAGATGCACAACCATAAACAGATGATGACTGACACACACACACACACACACACACACACACACACACACACACACACACACACACACACACACACACACACACACACACACACACACACACACACACTTGCCATCTACATTGCATAGACATCTATTGTTTACATATATATAGCTAGTTATAATCATTATAACCCAGCCTTAACCCACACTCTAACCTTAAGACACAACTTACTGCTTTTTAATAAATAATACAAATCTTTAATTTTATACTGTTTTTACAAATGAGGACGTCTCTAAAAGAAGGTTTTGTCATGTTTAACTCACTTCTGGTTACAAACATGTCCCCAAAATATGCTTAAAGCAAGACCGTACTAGTGAATAAGGTAAAAATATTAACAGACACAACCATATCTCCCAAGTTAATTCAACACTGTACATTAAGACAACTGTTTTGTATTACATGTTTTAATTGCTCATTATACCACGGTGTTGGACTCTTTTCCTTAGTCGTCCTTAAGCTTAAAGTAGCAACCGTATCTAAAGTGCTAGAAAAGAGAGATTCCATTGTTTCAGTTACATCATAAAATGTTTCTGTGCTGTTGGATATGCTGAGGAATTGAGATCAATCAGGAAGATACTTACAAAGCAGTCTTTTGTGGTAGAAGTGATGGTTCTACGATACTTTTAACAAGGAGTTAAATTTACAGCTTTAGCTATATGGAAAAGACTAGATAATGATCTCATATATCATCGCTTTGCAACAGAATTTCAAAACCATTAACATCAATTCCATGTGACAGTATTAAATATAGAGTATGATTTCGACAATTAGTAGGTCCTGACACATGTTGTCTAACCCCGATATAGTTCAGAATGTCTATGAATGCTGATCCTAATGCATCTTTTTCATTATCAATGCACAAATGATCACACCAACTGTTGTCATCTTCTCACCAAGCTGCTTGGCGATGGTCTTGTAGCCAATTCCAGCCTTGTGTAGGTCTATTATCTTGTCCCTAACATCCTTGGACAGCTCTCTGGTCTTGGCCATGGTGGAGAGTTTGGAATCTGATTGATTGATTGCTTCTGTGGACGAATGTCTTTTATACAGGTAACAAGCTGAGACTCCCTTTAAGAGAGTGCTCCTATTCTCAGCTCCTTACCTGTATAAAAGAAACCTGGGAGCCAGAAATATTGCTTATTGATAGGGATCAAATACTTATTTGACCCATTCAAATTTAAATCAATTTATTACTTTTTTTAAATGCATTTATTTTAGATTTTTGTTGTTGTTATTCTGTCTCTCACTGTTCAAATAAACCCAGCATTAAAATTATAGACTGATAATTACTTTAGCATTGGGCAAACGTACAAAATCAGCAGGGGATCAAATATTTTTTTCCCCACTGTTTATACACACAAAAAATAAATATATAAATGTTTTATTTTAGTTAACATTTATTTTATATCCGATGCTTACAACTGAAAAAAAAAACTTTTTTATGGTTTTAATTTTAATAACCCCGTTTCCAACCAGATTTTTAACCAGAATCAATCAACAATAATAAAAAAGACAAAACACAAGAGTCAAAACTCTGTTATTCTGCTGGTTTTACATTTTACCTGAAAAGCGCTCCTGGTTTACTGGTTGGATTGTTTTTGTCCTTGAATATCAACGGCACACATTCAAATTCTGTCCCGTATCTGATTATTCATCCCTGAATGACACTGGGACGTTCATGACTATCAGCTGTGTAAAAAAACAAAAAAAAACATAACAATATGTAAATTCAAATGGAAATACAAATCAAACGTCACACAATGCTGGACATAAACAGAGGAAATGAGTACGGGAATAATATCAGTATTCATTACACCTTTACTCAAAATAATTTACAAAATAATAACCAAATATATGCTTGCTTTCTTTCAGACCTCATTATTCTCATCGAAGTATCAACTTTATCTCAGATGTTTCCCAGAAGAAATTAAAAAGAGGATGCAAACGAGTCAACAATCCAGCCCAGAGCTGTACAATGAATGTGAAGCTGAAGTACAAACATCAGGAAAACCTCAGTAAAAGTATTTCATTCTTCACTATTTCATCTCATTGACACACACACACACACACACACACACACACACACACACACACACACACACACACACACTTGCCATCTACATTGCATAGACTTCTATTGTTTACATATATATAGCTAGTTATAAACATTATAACCCAGTCTTAACCCACACTCTAACCATAAGACACAACTACCTGTATTTAATAAATAATACAAATATTTAATTTTATACTGTTTTTACAAATGAGGATTCTCCAAATGAAGGTTTTGTCATGTTTAACTCACTTCTGGTTACAAACATGTCCCCAAAATATGGTTAAAGCAAGACAGTACCAGTGAATAAGGTAAAAATATGAACTGACAAAACCATATCTCCCTAGTTAATTAAACACTGTACATCAAGACAACTGTTTTGTATTACACCTTTTATGGAATGTCAGGTTTAAATATGAAAATAAGGCCTTTTCTAATTAAACATGCACTAATCTGCTTCCAGTAAATAGATCTGAACATTGGATAAAATCAGATCCAAAATTCTTGGAAACAGAAAAGTGCTTCTGAAGCGGAGGAAATAAACCTTTGAAGATACGTATTGGAATTTAAATCTAAAGACACAAATAATACGTGTAATAGAATAAACCAAGTGTGTATTCTGTTTTATTTCCACCGGTGTAAACACACACAACAGAGAACAGATGAACACACTCTCTCTTGTTCAGTGATGTTGTCTTTGGACACGAAAGAAGGAAACAAACCACAGAAGGGAGTTTTTCAGGGAAAGCAGAGATGGGAGGAGCAGAAAGAGAGACGATCGGTGATATCAGTCTGTCCTGATAAAAGAAGAAACACACACACCTGAATCACAACATCTACAGGTAAGACACTCTGAGTTAAGATGATGCTTATATAACATTATAAACATTACATTAACATTAAATCTGTTCATGAAATATGTTTTACTGTAAATTTAACTTAAATCTGTAAATCCTAAAATATTGCTGCTGTGTTTTTAACTGAAAAGTTCTGGCAACCACAGCTGCTTTTACTGTAAGTTTGATGTATTTTCACACTTAATCATGACACGTCAGCTTCAGGAGCTTCATGTGTGTATTTATTACTGAAGGAGAATCTAATAAGCAATGATAAAGCAGAAATGACATGATCTGATGTTCTGGATCTGGTCAGATGTTCAGCGTCTGCATCATTTATTGAGACTGATTTGTGTTTTTCCTTCAGAAATGGAGAGAATCTGGTTGCTGATGTTGATGACAGGTGAGTGCTTGACTAGTACTAGTGTTGATAGTTAGTGTTAGTGCTGTGCTGACAGTGTTCAAGTGTGTTTCAATGATACCTGTAGAGATTGAGCTGATCCTTTATTAAGTGATCTCAGTAAAATACTAACATACTTCACCAGCACTTCTTGTCTTGAATGTGAATGTGTGTCTCCTCAGCCGTGGTCAGTTCATCTCCGCGTCAGTATCACTTTGTGAATCAGAACAAGAACTGGACTGAAGCTCAGAGTTACTGCAGAGAGAAACACACAGATCTGGTCACTATCAATGACATACAAGAACAGAATGACATAAACCAGGTCATAAACAGTGTCTCTGGCCGTGTCTGGATTGGGCTGAAGGACACGTGGATTTGGTCTCTGAGTGACCCGGACTTCTACAGAAGAGACGAGTCTCAGTATAGAAACTGGGAACCATCACAACCAAATGGAGATGGAGACTGTGCTTATATGGATAATGTTGATGGACGATGGCTTGATATAAACTGTGAGAGACAAAGGCATTTCATCTGCTATAATGGTGAGATCAGCTGTATGTTTCATATCTGATGAACTTCGAACACTATTAATTAACCAAATTGACATTATTATTTTCTGTCGAGTTGCTTATAGCTGACCTGGATTGGTTTCTGAGTAATTGATGAACTTTGCAACACTGACACTTATTTTATTTTAAATGGGACAGAAATACATGTAACTTGACTTTGTGATTAAAACAGAAACGTTTTAAAATCATCATGAAACGCTTTCAGTTTTGAATAATGAACCACAATTGGATTTGTCTTTTTGTTCTTGGTAAATGAGAGCAGAAAGAACATGTATTTATTTATCTAAATCAATATCAGACTAAATGTCTTTCTGTTTTAAAGCCAGTACAGGATTCGTCCCCGTACACGAGGGAAAGAACTGGACTGATGCTCAGAAATACTGCAGAGAGAAACACACAGATCTGGCCAGTGTGAGGAATGAGAGAGAGAATAAACAGATCCAGACCATCATAAACCAGAACCTAACTTCATCTAAACAAGTCTGGATCGGTCTGCACAGACTCTGGGTTTGGTCTGATAACAGCACCGCTTCATTCACACACTGGATGTCTGGTGAACCCAATATCAGAGCTAAACAAGACAGCATCTGCACATCGACTGATATCATTTATGGAGGACGCTGGACAGACGGTTACTGTAAAGAATCATATCCCTTTGTGTGTTATGATGGTGAGTACATCAATCATCTGAGCCGCTGTACAGTATGTGTACACGTGCAACTACAGGAACTCATTACAGAAGTCCAATAACTGTACTACAGTATAACTTTAACCCAACACTACTCATGTGTCTTCCTGATTGCTTAATTCACCCAAAAATGAAAATTATCATCATTAACTCAACTCAAATCATTAAAAACCTGTAAGGCTTTAGTACAGTAAACACACAAAAATTTATTTTTAATGAAATCTGAGAGGTTTTTGTCCCTCCATTTAAAGTCCAGGCAACGGAAACTTAGAAACTTCACTTTATATACTGGGGTAAAAATGGCGTAGAATCAAATAATTTCACTCCCAAATTGCTATTCATTTTTACAAATAATTACACAGAAACAATAAGAAAAACATTGAATTACTGTAAATGTAATAAAATGGTACTCTCTTGTAAAATATACTCCAACGTATTTATTTTTACCTCATATCAAAAACTGATTTAATTTACAAACACATATAGTAAACACAGAAATTCACGCGTCATGTTGTGCACAAGAACCAATGAGGTTTATTCCTGTGCGACCCACACACTCTCTGTATTGAGCTCTATGTTTGTGTGTCAATCATTGTTTAGATGTAAATAAAAGCTTTAATTAAATCTGACTTAAAACGCAAGATTCATATGGATTGATTTTATGATGCCTTATGATCTTCTAAGTAGAAATGCGTTTAATCTTGCCATTTTACATTAGTGATACACTATTTTCATATTTTGATATTGTATTAACACTTTGTATTGTTAAATGCGCTTGTTACGACCCTCCTATGACTCATACCCATCTAGGGTTTTTAGGAGGGGAACACATGTAACCATCTCAGACACACATCAACATGTAACACTGAGTGAGGTGAGAAAACACGAGAGACACTGAATAAAGTGAATATGAGTTTAATAAATATATATAATAACAAAACCCAACCACAAAAGGAAGAAAGGGGGAAACGGATTGTGCCAAACAAACAAAAGTAATATAAGCAAAAAGGTTATCTAACACATTTAACTTCTAATACTAACATAAAAAGAAAAGATCAAAGAAAGAGACTTCAACGTCCGTGACGTCGTAACTAAACTACACTAACTAATAAACATAAATACAGCGGGTGGCACAAATCCCTAACTAGTGTTTTAACACAAACAAATTTACTACGTGTGTACAATGTATGTCACGTGACATCTTACCTATCCCCTTCTCCTTTGTGGACCGCAACATTCACAAGTGAAATGGTTTTGGGCACAGCCAAAACAAGGAATGTGAACATACATGAGAACAACGTAATAACAAATAAAACACACAAACAGTGTTCTCTCTCTCTCTCTCTCTCGCTCTCTCTCTCTCTCTCTCTCTCTCTCTCTCTCTCAAATTCAAATTCAAATTCAAAATTCAAATTCAAATTGCTTTATTAGCATGACGTACATAGGTACATATTGCCAAAGCATTGTACATATCAGAATAAAATAAAATAAAATAAAAATATATAATATTATACATCCATAAATAGACAAAACAAAACAAAATACATGTAAAATACATCCATAAATATATTTATATATACATTACTGGTACTACTAATGCAGATGTGTTCACTCTTTACTTCTTAGTTTGTGGCATTTATAAATATGAAGTGCTACCAAAGAGGGAGCAGGTCCTTCAGCAAGTAATATTCTTAATTTCTCATGTTCCTGGAGTGACTGGAACTCAGGAATAATCTGCTGTATTTGACTGTACAGTGCGTCTCTTAAGGACGTGTATTTGTCACAGTGGAGGAGGAAGTGTTCCTCCGTCTCAACTGATCCAGATCTACATTCGTTACAGATTCGCTCTTCTTTAGGTAACAGGTCTTTTTATGTCGTCCTCTTTCTATGGCCAGCTGGTGGTCACTCAGTCTGTATTTCGTCAGTAAATGTCTGTGAGTTATATTCCTGACTGAGACCAGATAATCAGCCAGACTGTACTCTCTGTTGAGTTTCAGATAACATTGGAGACGACTTTGGTCTTTGGTTTGTTTTTTCCAATGCTGTATGTATGTCTCCTTCTCTTCATTCATAATTTCTTTGATTCTTCCAGGTTTTTTCAGGGTTGGTAATATTGAATGCTTTGTTAGTCAGATCTGACACCATTACACAAAGATTACTTTTTTGGGCACTCATTAATTGTGTTTTTACTGCCTTAAAATGAAGAGAGTCTTCAGAACTAGAGTTTAAGTGGATCCAGAACTTTAACACTCTTTTTTTAATGACTAGGTTTAGGGGTAGACGGCCTAACTCCGCTCTGCAGGCGTTATTGGGTGTGTTTCTGTGCACGTGAAGGATGCTTCTGCAGAACTCTACATGCAGAGCTTCTAAAGGGTGTTTGTGCCAATCTTTATGACTGTAGTTACTCGTTGGACCCCAGATCTCGCTTCCATACAGGGCAATAGGCAGTATGACACTATCAAAAATCTTTGTCCAGATTCTGATGGGGATGTCTATTTTGAACAATTTAGTTCGAATGGCGTGCAGTGCCCTGCGGGCTTTTACAAGTAATGCTTTTATTGCCAAATTGAAATTTCCAGTGGGAGTTAACACCAGACCAAGATAAATATACTGTAAAGCATGTTGAAGTGTGGTGTTGTTTAAAGTAAATATATGTTTATGTTCTAGATTTCTGGGTTTTTTCTGAAATATCATAATCTTAGTTTTTGGGATGTTGACTTCTAAGTTCCAATCGTGGCAGTATTTAGTTAAAATGTTAAGGTTGTTCTGGAGACCTTCTGGTGTTTTATTAGAATTATTAAGTCGTCTGCATACAGTAAGTATTTGACTTCTGTGTGTAATAATTGTAGTCCTGGACTGTCTGATTGGTCCAGTAGATCTGCCAATTCATTTATATATATGTTAAATAAAGTAGGGCTGAGGCAACAGCCCTGTCTCACACCTCGCTCTTGAGAAAAAAAGTCTGTCCTTTGCTGTCCAATTTTAACTGCACATTTATTTTGGTTATACATGTTTTTAATTAAGTCATATATTTTACCCCTATGCCACTTTGAATGATTTTATTAAAACAATCCATTATGCCAAATGGAGTCAAAAGCTTTCTTGAAATCTATGAAGCATGCAAATATTTTCCCCTCTTTCTTTAGGTGTACATGTTCATTTATTAATGTGTGTAGCGTGTGAATATGGTCAGTGGTTCGATGTTTAGGTAGGAAGCCAATTTGAGATTTGCTGATGACATTGTGCTGCTCTAAGAAAGATGAAATCCGAGAATTTATTATTGAGCAAAATACTTTTGCCAAATTACTGGTTACACATATCCCTCTGTAGTTATTAGGATCTGTTTTGTCTCCACTTTTAAAGATAGGAGAGATGAGTCCTGTGTTCCAGACCTCAGGAAAAACACCTGAACTCAAAGTCAGATTGAAAAGTTTGAGTAAAGCCATCTGAAGTTCAGGAGAGCTGTTTTTAAGCATCTCGTTTTTTATGTTGTCAGGGCCACAGGATTTATTACATTTGAGGGATTTCAGTTTTCCACTAAGTTCTTCTAGGGTTATTGGATAATCTAGGGGATTTTGGTTGTTTTTGATACAGGATTCAAGAGCATTCAATTTTTCAATGACTTTTAACTGGTTGGGATTATTCAGAGGGTCAGTTTGATGTGTATAGAGCTTCTCAAAATGATCTTTCCAAATCTGACCATCTTGTATGGCTAGTTCTTGTGGCTTTGTGTTGTTTAGACTGTTCCACGTGCTCCAGAACTGACCCTGATCAATGGTGTCTTCCATCTTCTGAAGTGTGTTGTTATAATAATCTAATTTCTTCTGTCTCAGGGTGTTTTTGTATTGTTTCAGAAGTTCTGAGTGCTTTAAGCGTAATTCTGAGTTGACTGGATCTTTGTGTTTTTGATTTGAAAGTAATCGTAGCTCTTGTCTTATTCTTTTACAGTCATGGTCAAACCACTTTTCAGAAGGTTTTTGTTTAGCTCTATTTTTGAGTTTATATGTGGTAGTTTTATTTAAATTAGCCTTTTTTGCTATATTTTCAAAAATGTCATTAATATGTTTAATTGATAAATTTATTCCTTTCCAATTATTATCATATGTTGAATTGTTAAACAGTTTTATGGAATTGACTATTTCATTTGACTTCAATACTTGAATATATGTTTCAGCAGCATTATGAGTCCATCTATATGGTGCTTTGAGCTTATGTAGATGAATTGGCTTTTTTCTGAATTGCTCTTGGTTTGATGTTTTCTCCTTTAATGTTAAATTGATCTGGCTGTGATCAGACAGGGGTGACTGGGCTTGGACGGTAAGTGCACTGGAATGGGAGGGGCTTATATTGATATGGCATAATCTACAACACTGTTGCCGAGGTTTGAGCTATAGGTAAACTGTCCACAGGAATCTCCTTTAATTCTACCATTGAGGATATAAAGACCTAAGGTTTGACAAAGGTGGGCTACCTCTTTCCATGCCTATTGACTCCAGTATCCTCTCTCCCTCTCTCTCTCTCTCTCTCTCTCTCTCTCTCTCTCTCTCTCTCTCTCTCTCTCTCTCTCTCTCTCTCTCTCTCTCTCTCTCTCTCTCATCAACAAGCAAAGGTTCTCTCTACAAAGTTCTCTAACAAAGGTTCTCTCCCACACTGGCAGCAGCATGGTCTTTAATATCCGCTTCACCAGGTGTCACTCATCATGCTGATGCAGATCCCGCTCCCAAGGCGCGGCCACTCATCTCATTAGGCTTAACTGACAAGCAATATAGCCAATCAGCAACAACCTAAGAAAGTGAAAGTAAGAGAAACAGACAGGACGGGAAAAAACATAACACCACACACACACAATACTATAAACGTCCTTACGGACGTAACAGCGCTATTAAATAAACTTGACTTGACTTTATGATTTTTGACGAGATCCGATATTTTCCACTAATTTTAGCCGATGCCGATACCAATATATTTACTTTTGTTTGGAAACAACACCAAGTCTAGGAAATGATAAACAAATAATTGTTTATTTTGGTTAGTTTTTAACAAAAAGGTATTAATTAGTATTAAATAAACAACAATGAAGTTCTTTTATAATGTATCGCTTATTGTATTCCTCAATTGTAAGTCGCTTTGGATAAAAGCATCTCTTAAATGAAAAGGCAAATAAATGTAGTCATAATTTATTCTATTTAGCTACCATATGTATCCGTGCTCAAGAGGTCAAGACTGCCCCCTACAAGCAAGGAGTAAAACTGCAGCTGCACTCACTAGTAACTCGACTGTTACAATATAAATCGCTGCATTTGTTTTCCCCAGAAATATGCAGTGGTAACCTTAAAATATTATTTTCATATTTAACATTTGTAGATGGTCTAATGCAAAAGAGTTGTAAAAAAATTCGATTAAAAAAATATATTACATATTAATTAATACATCTGTATATATAAAATTACTTAATGTACAAGTGTCATGTTTGTGATTTCTTATTAATGTAAATTATAGATTATATTTAAATAAAAACATACTCGTGATTTTATAACATAAATATAACTTATTTATTCAGAAACACAAGTTTCTTAGTCATATTTGTGTATTTAACTTATATTTTGTTACAAGTAGTAATAACTGATATCGGAATCGGCCGATAATGGCTTAAAATATAAATATCGGACAATATTTAAAATGTTAAAATGTTAAAAACTGTTGGGTGCACCCCCCCCCCCCCCCATCTAATAATGATTCAGACAAAAGTTATCTTCAAGAATGAGCCGCACTGCTGACGTGATCTAATTGCTAGCATGTGTGAGTTCATCCTCTTATCGGTAACACATATCGGCAACATTTTAAATATCGGCCGATATTTATATTTTAAGCCATTATCGGCCGATTCCGATATCAGTCCAATAAAACTGTGCATCCCAATTTACCCGGACTTTCAACACTCTCACCCTTGATTAAAAAAAGTGTATTTACGTGTCTCGTTTGTGTTTGGCGCAGTTGTTGTTGCTAGGAAACGCTTGTTTTGTTTACTGTATGGAGACGTGCTGATATCGCGTTTAGTCTCGTACTGTATCGCGTCTCTTGTCAGTGTCGGCGCTTGCTTGGTCATTTATTGTGATTAACAGGAAAGTGTGTTCAGCTGAATTGGATTGTGTTTTGTTAGATGGGTATAAAAAGTGTAGTTTACCGCGGCAGCGGTCGCGTTAAGACCGAAGAGTGTAAAGGCCATCGACTCATTTTATAACCAATTCTTACTATGTGTAAGTTGTTGTTTGTTAGCGTGTGTTATTGTTTTAGGATTACTGATAAACTACTGCCGTTTGATTTATCTATTTTAATTTTAGACAAATTTATTTTAGTTTTTAAAGGCTTCATGTTTTATATCTTGATTTTCTTGTTGATCTGTTTGTGTTGCAGATAAACTGGTTCTGATCCGAGAGAATAAGACGTGGACTGAAGCTCTGAGATACTGCAGAAACATAAGCATGGACCTGGTGTCGGTGGATTCGGAGCAGATGCAGCGGCGGGTGATGAAGATGACCTCGAGCGCCTCGTCCAATCACGTGTGGCTGGGTCTGCGTCACGCCTGCGCTCTGGAGATCTGGTTCTGGGTCAACGGTCACACCATCTGCTACAATCAGTGGGCTCCTGATTATGACACCGGACTGGACGAGTGCAGTACGACGATCAGATCCGGAGCCATTCGGACCTGCGATAATCGCTGGATCAGCCGCCCTGAAACTGAGAGAAACAACTTCATCTGCGTCAAGTGAGTGCTGGAGAGAAACTGATTACATGTAATCCAGATTACAAATATTCACTACTTGTAATTAGATTACATTTCATCTTAAAATACCAATAATCAGATGCCTGTAACTTTCTTATGGATTACATATTAACACAATGCCAGTCAATTATTAATTCAATTATAAAGTAATCAAAAAGTATTCAGAATACATTACTTAAAATCTGAAATCTAATAGACTATTTCTAAATAAAAGTGTTGTCATGTAATCTGTAATAGACTAAAAATGTTTAATAAACTATCCGCTGTGTGTGAGTCAAATAACAGATTAAATCAAGCCGTTTGGACTCAAATTATTCAATTTAATTTAATTCCAGTTTATTTGTAAAGCTCTTTTCACGATACACACTGTTTCAAAGCGGCTTCACAGAAAATGTATATTTTAATGTTACAATCAGGTAGTTTTCTGTTATTGGACTCGAATTATCTTCATTTATGTATTTTCATGTCTGTTTGAGCTTCTATCATGTTTTAAATTGTTTAAGGTGACGGATACAAACACTTACTGTTTTCTCTCAGTTTGCTTTAATACTGTTTTTGTTTAATGCATATTATTTAGTACTTACTGTAGCACTTATATTTACTTTTGTATAACTGTTATGTTCTGCGAACTTCATCTAAAATTACTGCAAATAATGCAGTTTTCAATGCAACTTGAAAAAACGAAATAACATTTAACCTTCCTAAACTGTGATGTAAAATATTTAAAATGCTCTTATAAATGTATTTTTTATTTTGTTTTTACATTTTATGATAGGGCAATATGGAATTTGAGGGTACACAAAAATCTAAATATTGAGAATATTGCCTTTAAATTTGTCCAAATGAAGTTCTTACCAATGCATATTACTAATCAAAAAATGAAGTTTTGATATATTTATGGTAGGAAATTGACCAAATATTTTCATGGAATATGATTTACTTAATATCCTTTTTGTCATAAAAGATAAATGCATATTTTGACCCATACAATGCATTGTTGACTATTGCTACAAATATACCTGTGCTGCTTATGGATGGTTTTGTGCTCCAGGGTCACATCTGTGTCACGTTCAGTTTTGTTTTCAGTTTTGTTTTCATAGACTTTAAATTTGCATTTCATTGTTTCCTTTCGGGTTCCTTGGTTGTTATGGTTTCTACGTTTGTTCTCATTTATCACCATAGTTACTGATTATGTTGTTCACCTGTGTCTCATTAATTTCCTTCATTACTGTGTATTGTTTATTTCTCTCACTTAATATTGTAGACTATGAATATTTTTGGCAAAGTGTGTGTGTGATGTTTCTTTCTATAAAATCATCTACAATGTATACATGTAAACGTGAAATGGATAATGTAAAGATTTTATATAAATACAATAAATATTAATTGAGTTACTTTTGTTACTTTTGTACTTTATGTATATTTGAACATCAACAGAAGCATTTAAATGAAGTGGTGAAGGTTAAGATGTGGTAATGAAAAAAAGAATATCGCAGACAATTACACGATCCACAAATATATTCAGTGATGCAACAACAACAACAAAAACTCAGAAACACAAAAAAACACTAGAAACACTGTTTTTGAATTATACATTAAAAATGTTGCCTTGGAGACTAGCTAAAATAATAATGTTTAATTTTATTTTATTTCAGTTAACATATTTTATTAGTTTTAAAAACACTGTTTAATCAGACAAAATACATAATAATAATAATATTATCAGATGAGCTTTAATTGTCACATATATACACAATTATACATAGTATAACCAGCAGTGAAATGTGTTCTCTGATTTAACCCATCCAAGTGCATACAAATAATAATATAGACTTGACCAGAGACAGACTTGGCATGGCATGAACGGACTAGACTCACCAACTGCAGGTTACAACATTAATACACGACAGGAAACAAGACAATGACATGGCTACTTGTTACACCTCTCTTTGTCTCCTTGCACTGGCTCCCAGTTGCAGCTCGCATCTAGTTCAAGACACTGATGCTTGCATATAAAACAACCACAGGCTCAGCACCCTCCTACTTCCACTCACTATTACGAATCTACATCCCCTCCAGAAGCCCCGCCTATTTCCACTCACTATTACGAATCTACATCCCCTCCAGAAGCCCCTCCTACTTCCACTCACTATTACAAATCTACATCCTCTCCAGAAGCCCCGCCTATTTCCACTGACTATTACGAATCTACATCCCCTCCAGAAGCCCCGCCTATTTCCACTCACTATTACGAATCTACATCCCCTCCAGAAGCCCCGCCTATTTCCACTCACTATTACGAATCTACATCCCCTCCAGAAGCCCC
Source organism: Schizopygopsis malacanthus (assembly GCA_027474115.1). Taxonomy (NCBI): domain Eukaryota; kingdom Metazoa; phylum Chordata; class Actinopteri; order Cypriniformes; family Cyprinidae; genus Schizopygopsis; species Schizopygopsis malacanthus. The sequence goes on along the minus strand of CM049864.1, from coordinate 146,052 downwards.
GCCTATTTCCACTCACTATTACGAATCTACATCCCCTCCAGAAGCCCAGCCTATTTCCACTCACTATTACGAATCTACATCCCCTCCAGAAGCCCCGCCTATTTCCACTCACTATTACGAATCTACATCCCCTCCAGAAGCCCCGCCTACTTCCTCTTACTATTACGAATCTACATCCCCTCCAGAAGCCCCGCCTACTTCCACTCACTATTACGAATCTACATCCCCTCCAGAAGCCCCGCCTACTTCCTCTTACTATTACGAATCTACATCCCCTCCAGAAGCCCCTCCTACTTCCACTCACTATCACGAATCTACATCCCCTCCAGAAGCCCCAACTATTTCCACTCACTATTACGAATCTACATCCCCTCCAGAAGCCCCGCCTATTTCCACTCACTATTACGAATCTACATCCCCTCCAGAAGCCCCAACTATTTCCACTCACTATTACGAATCTACATCCCCTCCAGAAGCCCCGCCTATTTCCACTCACTATTACGAATCTACATCCCCTCCAGAAGCCCCGACTATTTCCACTCACTATTACGAATTGTGATGGAATTTTCCTTATGGGTATTAATCAAACAGTGAGACATAGATTAAGATGTATGCATTATATGTTTTATCACTCGTAGTTAGAAAAGCATTCTATGTGTGATGATTTACTATGATTGAGAAGTGATAGAGGTAAGGAAACGCAGATGGTCAGGGGGTCAAGGGGGCATTTGCCTCCCTTTTCTGTATAACCATTAATCGGTAAACAAACTGGTATCTCTCCCTCTAGAGGAGGGAAGGAGGAGGCCTTGGAAGGAAAGGACTATAAAACAGACCGAAACTGCTTTCTCTCTCTCTCTCGCTCCTCACTGACTCACAGCTATGTGTGTTATTGACGAGGGATCTTCTCTTGCAAGGGAATAAATACTTTATAATTACAATTTGGACTCAGAGTTGTCTCTTACTCAGTGATGATGTTTGTTAGAAAGAAATTGCCACAACAGTTTGGTGTCAGATAGTGGGATTCCTTGGACGTGACTTCTGGACCTGACAGCGGACGGAGGCTGATCACCTTGGAGCTGAAAGTTCCAACCCTACCTCGCAAAAAAAGATTGAGAGACGAGGGACCGTTCCGCTGTTGGGACCCGAGGGATCGACCACTGGAATCAAAAAGAACCCAGGTGGCACAAAACGACATCTCTGGTAAGAAACAATTAAATTAAATTTAATTAGGGGGGAAAGAGTGAAATTGAACCATATTGGCTGAAAAACAGTTTCTGTGGTAGAGTAATCTGAGCACGAACGTTCAGATTAGGTAACCTGAGATTAACTTGAGATCTGTACGGATCAAGAGGGTTTCAAACAGGTACCGAGGTTAATTGGGGTTAGAAAAATCGAAAGATTTTGGTAAATCACAATTAAGAGGGCACTGATAGTGCAACCCGATCCGATTGCGGGATAAGAGAAAATCGGATCTGCTGGAGACATCTAGCAGATTAAAGAGACGCGCGTGAGTAAATCCACAGAAAGCAGAAAACAGCCAGTATGGGGAAGTCTCAGAGCAAGCTTGTGAAATATGATACACCGGTGTACTACCAAATGAAAAAAAAATTATGGTCAGAAATGTATGCAAGATATTGAAAAAGCCCTATTGAAAAATCCCTCAGATATTGAAAAATTAATCAAGCATCATGATTTTCCCAGAGAGGGAACATTGAGCCTCACAAGACTGAAAGTGGTGAGGGACTCAGTTGAACAGAGTAGCGACAAACAACCAGGTTGTTGTTGCAAATGTGTTAAACATGTATGTAAAAGATGTGAACAAACAGTAGATTGTTGACTCAAGGAAGTAGATGGTTGGCTCAAGGAAGTAGATAAAAGAGAAAGAAAGCAAGTGCAGAAAGCTAGCAGGAAGAAAAAATGAAAAGTGTGAAAGTCTATTTGTATGTGTCTGCACCACCAGAACCGACTGACCCACAGTATGTTTGTGTTTCCCACATGAAAATACGGTGAGGTCGGCACCGCCAAAACACCCATCTACCCAATGGCTCAGCTGGATGCATTGGAATTCGCCCCCGACCTCGACTGTTCTCCGTCCAAGACAACCGCAGCAGGACGCACAAGCACGCGCAGCGCGAGGTGCTGAACGAGAGGGGGAGAGAAAGATGCAGCTGGCTGTTGTACAGATTAAAGCAGCACGAGAGGCAGCGCAAGAAATGTGGACTGTGTGTGCGAGTAATGAACATGACTTTTCTGGCTGCACGGAGTGCAGGTTGTCCAAGAACCATGGACACTGGGCACAGGATTGTCCAGAGGCGCGTAAGGCGGATTGAAACGAGAGGAACGGAGAACAGGAGAGGAGAGGGCGGGTGACAGGCATTCAGCCAGCTACGAAAAAGGGAAGTAAAAATTTATTGACACACACACACAACACGCTCACATACACTGATTCAAATACCGCTCTTTGCAATGAAGACATGCTTGCAACCCTTTATGTGTGATTGTTGAAGATTTGAATAAGGCTATGTGCAATGAAGAAAAGCTTGCAAACCCTTTATGTGTGACTGCTGAAGTTTTGAATAATGCTGTTACTGATGAATGTCTAAAAATGTACAAAAGTTTAGGGTTTTTGAGGCTACCGAGATATCCCATGTTAGTTGACGGGACAATGATAGACTTTATGGTTGATTCGGGGGCCGCTCGATCCACCATAAGACCATGTGACTTGCCATGTGAACCAAGAATGACGGATTTAGTGTTTGAAAGCACTTGAAGTCAGGGCATAGAATATCAGAAAACTGTGCTGTGCCGTTGAAATGTGAGACGGAGGGGGGCAGGGCATTGAAACATGCGTTTTTGTGCTCTGAAACCTGTCCGACTCCGTTAATGGCCAGGGATCTAATGTGTAAATTAAATCTGAAACTCACTGCTGGTTTGGGATCGTTATTGAAGAGGAACAGCAGATGAGTTGTACAAAATTTGAGCCACAGTGGGCATACGAGTGGCAGATAAGAGATTCTGATTGGGCACAAATGATTTTGAAATTGGCAAAGATCGAACAGTGTCAGCTAACACAGAAACTATGTTGCCTGACAGATTGCACTGCACGTCAAATGTTGTTATTGATCGTGAACCTCAATATGAGGAAGAGTGGTTTAACGGGGTAGAAAATGAGAAAATGTTTTTGACAAGGGTTGATAAGATTTTCTGGAATGAAAATGTGTGTGCGCTTTCAGCTTGCCTGTCAGAAAAACAAATGCAGCTGTATTTGATAACGGGGCAGTCTGCACCTCACTTATCACTAATCAAGGCCACTGAACAGAAGCAGGCCGCTTTTAGCCTGTTTGTGAGAAAAGGCATGAGAGCGACAGAGGAGGATGGCGAGGAACATCATTGTTGTCTATCAGTGTTGGAACAGGTGTGTACACCACGTCCAGACCTGTTGGACACACCTTTAGAGAACTGTGACAATGTCCTCTTTGTGGATGGGTCGGCGTCCAAAGATCCACAAACAGGCCTGAATAAGGTTGGTTTCGCGGTGACCACTGAATTTGAAGTCGTAAAGTCTGGCAAATTGCCATCAAATTATTCGGCTCAGGGAGCTGAATTGGTTGCTCTGACAGAGGCGTGTAATCTTATGGCAGACAAGTGTGTGACAATTTACACAGACTCGCGTTATGCTTTTGGGGTCACGCACGACTTTGGGGCACTTTGGAAGCACAGAATTTTTTTTGAAGTCGGATGGACATCCGATATTAAACGCATCTCTTGTGTCTAAGCTTTTGGAGGCCATTCTTTTACCAGACAAGGTCGCGATCTGTAAATGCGCAGCGCACACTAACGATAAAAGTTTTATCTCCACAGGAAACGCGAGAGCAGACGCGGCAGCGAAGGCCGCGGCAGCACAGGAGACAAAAGAAACGACTTGTGCTTTAGTATCTGTGACTAACCCTGATATTTCCCCTTGTTTACAAAGTATGTAGACGTTTTCCACAGGAGCAGAAAAACAACAATGGAGGTCGTCTGGCTGCAGTCTCCAGAGGGGTGTATGGATGAGTGTTGATGACATTCCTTGTTTGCCCAAACACTTCTTTCAGCATTATGCTAAGTTGACACATGGGTTGGATCATGTGTCAAAGGGGATGAAGGAATTATGGTTTACAAAGGGGTTACAGTGTTTGCTGAAATTTTTTGCAAAAGATGTGTCACTTGTAACACACACAATGTGGCTAGGGGAATAAAAACACCCTTGGCATCTCAACCAGCACCAGCAGGTCCATTTGAATATCTAATGATGGATGTCATCGAATTAACCCCTTGTGAGAAACAGAAACACTGTCTGGTGATGGTTGACATGTGGTCAAAATGGGTTGAGGCCTTCCCAACCTCGAAACAAGATTCGGCAGCAGTTAACCGAGATTGTTCCGAGATGGGGAATTCCAAGAAAAATCAGTTCTGACAATGGCAGACACTTTGTCAATGATGCAATAAAGCAGGTGGGTCAGTTCTTGGGAATTGACATGAGAACACACTGCAGCTACGCGCCCTCATCAGGAGGGGCAGTAGAGAGACAGAACCAGACAATTAAGAACAAATTAGCGAAATGCTGTGAAGAGACGGGTCTGACTTGGCTTAAAGCCCTCCCAATTGTACTGATGTACATGAGAATGAGAAAAAGAGTGAAAATAAACCTGAGCCCATTTGAAATTTTGTTTGGCAGGCCACCATTCATGGGCATAGAAGGGGGTAAACAAGGGCTGCCATCAACGGATGTGTGTGAAAATGACATGTTGAATTACTGCAAGGAAGTGTCTTGTCTGTTGTCAAATATTTCTGTGCAGGTAAAAGCTGCCCAGGGGAAGGTTGCTGAGAGATTCCTGCACGAGGTCAGACCTGGTGATTTCGTGGTGATTCGTGATCACAGGAGAAAGAGCTGGAAATCGAAAAGGTGGCTAGGGCCTTTCCAGGTGCTTCTGGTGACGCACACGGCGAGGAAGGTCGCAGAGAGGGTTACGTGGGTTCACGTAAACCATGAAGGAGGGTGCCGCCCATTGCGGAGGCGGAGCAATCGCTGGAGGAGGTTCAACGCGAGTGTCAATAAATGCTAAGATCCAGTTTGAAAAAACCCTTGCATTGCAACTGTGTGTTTAGGCGGAACCAGATATCAGCAGCAAGGAGGAGACTGAAGGGAGAAGGCAACTTTGATTGCGCAACCGGCATACGGGTGGACACTGTAATCAACAGAACAGATAAGACTCTTAGTGTTTCAAAAACAGTACTCTCTCACATTCTCTGGTCATAACAGCACCTTTGATACAGAGTAACTGAGAGAATGGAGCGTACAAGACCGTGGCACCCATTCAGAGTGCCAGGAATGTATGGCCTGTATAAAACCACATGTATAATAACTTTGTTGTCAGTAACAATTTGCTTGGTAATACTACACTTCACAACAGGTCTGAAGGTGTTACCAACAGGAGATCAGACCAAAAAATATGATGACACAAGTAGCGGAAGTTACAGTGAAATGTGTTAATTGAGTTATCATGTTTCTATTTTCTTCCTGAGAAGGATTGAAATGTAAAGAAGGTTAAGAAGGTTAAAAGCAGTGAAACTGAGGGATTTTTTACATACTTTTAATATTTACATTTTATATTACAGAAGTAACTCAACAGTGATAAATTGATATGTTTATTTCCTACTATGAACTATACTTTTTCTTGTTTATAATATGGTGACTGAGGGTTCGGTATAAACTGAGGGTGCGACAGCAGGGCCTGTCCATTCAGCCGGGCTATAGAATGAAGTCTTCACTATGCTTGCAAATATTAGGGTCTGACCCAACACGAAAAACAGCCTAAGCATTTTTCTAATTTAAAAAAAAAAACTTACTTCACAGGTTCAAGGAGAGTGATCATTTATGTGAAAATCAGAGATGAAGAGTATAAGTGTGATTAATGACCTGAACTTGTATTTATTATTATTTTTACTATTATTATTACAATGTTTGATTAATCAGTTATCAGAGAATGATAAACAGGGAGGAATTGTGATGGAATTTTCCTTATGGGTATTAATCAAACAGTGAGACATAGATTAAGATGTATGCATTATATGTTTTCTCACTCGTAGTTAGAAAAGCATTCTATGTGTGATGATTTACTATGATTGAGAAGTGATAGAGGTAAGGAAACGCAGATGGTCAGGGGGTCAAGGGGGCATTTGCCTCCCTTTTCTGTATAACCATTAATCGGTAAACAAACTGGTATCTCTCCCTCTAGAGGAGGGAAGGAGGAGGCCTTGGAAGGAAAGGACTATAAAACAGACCGAAACTGCTTTCTCTCTCTCTCTCGCTCGCTCCTCACTGACTCACAGCTATGTGTGTTATTGACGAGGGATCTTCTCTTGCAAGGGAATAAATACTTTATAATTATAATTTGGACTCAGAGTTGTCTCTTACTCAGTGATGATGTTTGTTAGAAAGAAATTGCCACAACAGAATCTACATCCCCTCCAGAAGTCTGAGATCTGCTAGTGAGCGACGCCTCGTGGTACCATCACAGAGAGGCTCAAAATCACTCTCCAGAACATTCTCGTTCACCGTTCCTGGCTGGTGGAATGATCGCCCCCCCCCCCCATCTGGAATGCTGGATCCCTGTCAATCTTCAAGCAACAACTGAAAACTCATTTCTTTCAACACTACTTGACTTCATCATAAATGTATATGTATATATATATACTTTCCCTTTTTCTATATCTTCATCTTTCTCTTTACCTTTCTCTCATTCCCTTGCTAGCTTGTATTTATTTGAACAGTGCCTAATGCTTGGTGTTATGGGCACTTCCTCTGTCTGTTTGCCTCTTCAAGATTAATCGCTTTATGTATTGCCCAATTGTAAGTCGCCAACTCTGGTGGTTCTGCAGTGGAAGCCGCCACCTCTGGAGGCTCTGGAGCAGACTCGTGGACAGGAGAGTCCTCAGAAGTAGACTCGTGGACATGAGAGGCCTCAGGAGTGCAGTGTGCAGCCCACACGCACAAAATAGCGACCGCCATAACAGGAAGCACTGAGTTCAGGGGAACATTCTCTGTGACAGCCAGTGCTGAGGCCCTGGGGATGCCAGCTGCTTGCACTGATATCAGTGGTAGGTCCATCACACTAGCTATCAGTCCTTTCAGTCTTGGCCCAAGCTCCGCATCCACAGGACCTTGGGTACTATAGCCCCCCCAAAAAAAATCCATTGGGAAAATCTTTGCGACAGCCGTGATTTGGCAAGGCTCAGGCGTGGTGGCCATCTTGGCCAGGGACTCGGGCGTGGTGGCCATTTTAGCCGGGACTCGGGCGTGGCAGCCATCTTGCGATGAGGCTCAGTCATGGCGGCCATGACATGGACAGGCCCCGTAGACTTTGGTGTGGCAGGCACAATGTGAGCAGACTCTGTCGTGGCAGGCATGACGTGAGCAGACTCTGGCTTGGCAGATACTGGAGGATTGTTGCGTTCCTCCTTTGCAATCCCCACATTGTACGATGAACCGGACAACAGCAGAGCATGATCAATATATTGTTCCAGAGACCAATAAATCTTACCCCCAGGTAGTCTTGAGCGAATGGGTTCGTTTAAACCCACTCAAAACATGTCTTTAAAAAAAAATGACAAAAATCCTCAACATATTCCTCTATGGCCCGGTTACTTTGACGAAGGCAGAGGAGGTGAGAAACTGCTGGGTTCATGGTACGGGTCGTGTATTCTGTAATGATTCCACTGAAGGCGAGTGTAGTGAAGAACCCAAGTGCAGTTTATTTACAAACGTGAAATCCAAACATCAAAACATAATCCAAACAAAGACAGACTTGACTTGAAACAGACTTGTCCAGAGACAGACTTAGCATGGCATGAACGGACTAGACTCACTAACAGCAGGTTACAACACTAATACATAACAAGGAACAAGACAATGGCCGTTTCTCAATATGCGTTCTTGTCTGGACTTGTGGACTTGTGAAACGTCATCAGTCATTGCCCAAGTACTGTTCCAATTCAAAGTTCACATCTAGCCAAGTACAGTTAAAATCCCCGGATATGTTCTTGCTCCGCCCCTTTCATCGAGGATGCATCAAGAGGTGACTTGTGCGAACTTGAGGCAGCCAGGTGTCCCAGAATGCATTTCACACCAATCAGCGAGCGTTAATGGCGGAGGGGAAAACCCACAAATGTAAAAAATATTACTGTTATTGTGTCATGAAATGCATTTCTAAGAGTATTTCAGTCGAGAATGTAGTTGTTTAAAGCTCAAATCTGCAGTTTATTTATAAATATAGCGCCTATTTGAAAATGTGCTTCGCTGATTTCGGAAGCGTGAGCTCCATGCGATCACCGGGCGCTCAATGCTCATGTATCCACCGAGAGCATTCTCACCGCAGCTAGTCCTTCTGACGTCTGCCGCTGGCTCTGATGTCTCTGTATGTTAAACATGAGGTAAAATTCGTTTTGGTAGATCTAACCGGCAATCTTTGGTCTCATGAATCTATTATTTCTTCCAGGTCATATTGTTTTGACTGAGCACAAAGTTATGTTTCATAAATAATTTATTTATCAATCGTCGTAACACAGCGTTAACTTTTCTTTTCTTTAACATACATTTGACTGAATTGTTTGCTTTTGTCTTTATTTCCTATTACATAAGACTCTTATCATACTTCTGCTTTTATAATGGCTATTATTGTTCATCAAAACTGACATTTAACAAAAACGGCAGACTTGTGCTTGTCATATTTAATTTTTTATGCATACAGTAAAGATAATCAGTGTATATGTGCACATATTACCTAAACCACATATTAATGTTTTAAATTTGGAAGAAAACGAAAAGGCAGTGGTGTTTGATATCATTTTTTTGTGGCTATTCATGTTTTTAATGAAACAGAAAAGAGGCATCGCTGTTTGATATAATATTTCGTTTCACTGTAATGCATGCACGTTCCCCGAACTACATTTTTGCGGCTATTAATATGTTTACATGAAAACAAAAGAGGCAGTGTGCTTGATATTTCGTTGTATTGTAATACAGTGTAGATAACCGGAGGCGAGCTGACTGATGTTATCAAGTACGCTGCTGTTCCATTTGCAGAATTACCGGACTTGTGTCCTCCCGTCCTCGGGAGTTCGCACTCCTGAGTCGAACTTGCAAAGTCCGAACTCAGTTCTAAACAGTAACTTAAACAACACTCGCACTCTTTTTGCTACTGTTGAGAGACTGACAAACCCCCCAAGTTAGATTCCCAGTGAAATGCTCTCTGACAGCAAATGCAATGAGTTTGCTTCCTTCTTTTCAGAGAAGATCAGTAATATCAGGAAGGAGATTGGCACATCTTCCTGTAATACAGAGGTCACACAGATTCGACAGCAATCTCAAAAAGAAGTGACTATGTCTGTTTTTAAAACAATTGATAGCAAAATTTTGGAAGAAATAGTACAGCATCTTAAATCGTCAACCTGCTGTCTTGATACACTTCCCACATCTTTTTTCAAAAGTGTGCTTAACTGTTTAGAAGCAGATCTCTTAGAAGTGGTGAACACCTCACTTCTTTCTGGGACTTTTCCAAACTCCCTGAAAACTGCAGTTGTTAAGCCCCTTCTGAAAAAGTGCAATCTTGATAACACCGTGTTGAGCAACTATAAACCAATATCAAATCTTCCTTTCATAGGTAAGATTATTGAAAAGGTAGTTTTTAATCAGCTGAACAACTACTTAAACTCAAATGGATTCCTGGATAATTTTCAATCTGGTTTCCGCGTGCATCACAGCACAGAGACAGCACTCATTAAGATAATAAATGATATTCGCTTAAATTCTGATTCTGGCAAAATATCAGTGCTGGTACTACTAGATCTTAGTGCTGCGTTTGACACTGTCGATCATAACATACTTCTAGAGAGACTGGAAAACTGGGTCGGGCTTTCTGGGATGGCACTCAAATGGTTCAGGTCATACTTAGAAGGGAGAGGTTATTATGTGAGTAAAGGAGAGCATAAGTCTAAGTGGACGTCCATGACATGTGGAGTCCCACAAGGCTCAATTCTTGCACCGCTCTTGTTTAGCCTGTATATGCTCCCACTAAGTCAGATAATGAGGAAGAACCAAATTGCCTACCACAGCTATGCTGATGATACCCAGATCTACCTAGCCTTATCTCCAAATGACTATAGCCCCATTGACTCCCTCTGCCAATGCATTGATGAAATTAACAGTTGGATGTGCCAAAACTTTCTTCAGTTAAACAAGGAGAAAACTGAAGTCATTGCATTTGGAAACAAAGATGAAGTTCTCAAGGTGAATGTATACCTTGACTCTAGGGGTCAAACAACTAAAAATCAAGTCAGAAATCTTGGGGTGATTCTAGAGACAGACCTTAGCTTTAGTAGTCATGTCAAAGCAGTAACTAAATCAGCATACTATCATCTCAAAAACATTGCAAGAATTAGATGTTTTGTTTCCAGTCAAGACTTGGAGAAACTTGTTCATTCCTTTATCACCAGCAGGGTGGATTATTGTAATGGTCTCCTCACCGGCCTTCCAAAGAAGACCATTAGACAGCTGCAGCTCATCCAGAACGCTGCTGCCAGGATTCTGACTAGAACCAGAAAATCTGAGCATATCACACCAGTCCTCAGGTCCTTACACTGGCTTCCAGTTATATTTAGGATTGACTTTAAAGTGCTTTTACTCGTTTATAAGTCACTCAATGGTCTAGGACCTAAATATATGGCAGATATGCTCACTGAATATAAACCTAACAGACACTCAGATCATTAGGATCGAGTCAGTTAGAAATACCAAGGGTTCACACAAAACAAGGGGAGTCCGCTTTTAGCTTCCAGAAGAGATCAGATGTGCTAAAACATTAGCCACAATTAAATCCAGACTCAAAACTCATCTATTTAGCTGTGCATTTGTTGAATGAGCACTGTGCTACGTCCGAACTGACTGCATTATTTTATGTATAATCCTATTCTATTTAACTGTTTTAAATTTCATTTTAAATCAATTTCTATATCATTTTAAAATTCCTTGTTTTATTATTTTTAACTCCTTGTTTTTATTGCTGTGAATGATTATTTCACTTTTTATGTAAAGCACTTTGAATTACCACTGTGTATGAAATGTGCTATATAAATAAACTTGCCTTGCCTCAGGCCATCAGGCTCCTTAACACAAACTCAGTTTCATAAACATAAAAAAAAGCCGTTTGCACATCCCTCTCATCCCTCCTGTTTATAGTACTATTTATTAAGTCCCATATACTGTTTTTGCACATCCTACTGTTTTGCACTTTTCTTTATTCTACATTTTATTTATTTTTTTACCTATATATATATATATATATGCTCTTGTGTGGTGTTACTTTTATATAATTTTTTTATTCTTTGCACTGTCCACTGAGCGGACCTGGTTTGACCTACATTTCACTTTTGATTATACCGTGTATAATTTATTATATGACAAATAAAGAAACCTTGAACCTTGACCTTGAAGAATCGAGAGAGCAGCCATCAAGTGTTAGACAGTGTTCTAGGTTATTACTTATGGTGGTTTAGGTCCGATAATTACCACCTCTGTTTTTTCAGAATTTAGCAGTAAGAAATTATTCGTCATCCAGTGTTTTATATCGACTATGCATTCCATAACTTTCTCAATTTGGTGTGTTTCACTGGGCCATGAAGAAATATAGAGCTCAGTATCATCATCATAACAGTGAAAGCTAACCCCATGTTTCCTGATGATATTTACCAAGGATAACATGTATAGCATGAAAAGTAACGGCCCAAGTACTGAGCCTTGAGGTACTCCATACTGCACTTGTGATCGATATTATATCTCTTCATTCACTGCTACGAATTCATGGCGGACAGATAAGTACGATTTGAACCATGCTAATGCACTTCCACTAATGCCAACATGGTTTTATAGTCTATTCAAAAGAAAGTTGTGGTCGATAGTGTCGAACGCAGCACTAAGATCCAGTAGCACTAATAGAGAGATACAACCACGATCAGATGATAAGAGCAGGTCATGTGTCACTCTAATAAGAGCAGTCTCAGTACTATGAGATGCTCTAAATCCTGACTGGAAATCCTCACAGATATAATTTTTCTCTAAGAAGGAATATAATTGTGAGGATGCTACCTTTTCTAGTATCTTTGACAGAAAAGGGAGATTCGAGATCGGTCTGTAATTAACTAGATCTTTGGGGTCAAGTTGTGGTTTTTTAATGAGAGGCTTAATAACAGCAAATTTAAAGGGTTTTAGGGATATATCCTAATGACAATGACGAATTAATAGTTGCCAAAAGAGGATCTATGACTTCTGGAAGCACCTCTTCTAGTAGTTTAGATGGAATAGGGTCTAACATACATGTTGTTGGTTTGGCTGATTTAACAAGTTTATATAATTCTTCCTCTCCTATAGTAGAGAATGAGCAGGATTGCAGTAGAAATTCCCTTAGAAATGCAGTCTAAGTCCCAAGTCTTAAGTCTAGTTCCCACGACTTAGAAATGCATCTACTGATGATTTAGCATATCTTACCTGAATAGTGCTCCTGGTTTCCTGGTTCGACTGTGTTTTTACCATCATCATCATCATCTGATGAAGAACGACACACATTCAAATTCTGTCCTGAAGATTCGATCTGTCCCATATCTGATTATTCTTCCCCGAGGAACACTGGGACATTCATGAATATCAGCTGCATAAAAATGAACAACAATATGTAAATGAAAAGGGAAAAAACACAGACACATGAGATAAACAGAGACGAGGAAGATGAGAATAATATCAGTATTCATTAAACTATTATTCCAAAGAAACAACAGAAAATATAGTTGTGCTCTTTCAGACCTCAGCTTTTCACGTCTCATATAAGTCTGGACTTTATCTAAGATAATTCCCTGGAAAAATAAAAACTGACATTTAATAGATGTCAATTATTATAATCATAGAGCTAGTTATATATATATATATATACTATAACAAAACCTACATACTAACAATAACATAATTTTTTTTCTATTTTATATTATCTTTACATATGAGAACATCTCCAAAACAAGGTTTTGCAAGTTTAACTCACTTCTAGGTACATTTTAACATTTAACATTTTTAACATTTATGCATTTAGCAGACGCTTTTCTCCAAAGCCACTTACAGTGCATTCAGGCTATACATATTGTCAGTATGTGTGTTCCCTGGGAATTGAACCCACAACCTCTGAACTTTGCGTACTTGGTATTGAGAAACGGCCAATGACATGCTACTTGTAGTAAACGACTGGACACATGACAAGAACCAACCAATGAGCACACAGAACCGATAATCACATGACAAGACAATAGCCAATGAAAACATGACACAATGAACAAGGGAACCAATGGCAAAGAGACATGAGGGCAAGGGAAGCATGAACCAAACAGGAACCATAACTCAACTTTAAAATAAAAGACATGAAATCAAGAACATGGAACAGAAGCAAAAACAGACCTTACACTACACTGAGGAGAGGATTGAGTTTGGCCACACCGCCATAAAGCCCAGATCGGTGGAGTGTTGCAGTGATGTTTGTCCTTCTGTAGGTTTCTACGGTCTTCACATATGATCATGGAGCTCAACTCGAGTGACCATCAGGTTCTTGGTCACCACTCTAACCAAAGCCCTTCTCCATCACATGATTAGTTTGGTCAGGAGGCCAGCTCTAAGAAGAATCCTAGTTGTTCCAAACGTCTTCCATTGTGGATAATGGAGGCTACATGCTTCCGTGACCCTTCAATGCAGCAGATTTTTTTCTGAACTCTTCCTCAGGCGTGTGGTTTGACGCAATCCTATCTCTGAGCTCTTCAGACATCAATTTTTTTTACTTCAGGGCTTGTATTTGCTCTAATATGCACTTTTAGCTGTTATTAAGACATGTTTGCCTTTCCAAATCATGCCCATTCAGTTTAATTTGCCACAGGTTAACTTCACTCAAAGTGTGGTGACATTTACAAGCAAAATTAATGCTCCTGAGTTAAATTGTCCCAGATAAGGGTATGAATACTTATGCAGTAGAATCTTTGAAAAAAGTATTTTTTATCTTTATTAAATTTGATAAGATGTTAAAACCCTGTTATTTGCTTTGTCATTATGGTGTATTAGCTGAGAACTGAACTTTGCATTGCTGCAGCACACACAACAAGACACATCATTACTGGTTATTACTGTCACGGTACAGAAAGCTCGAGATCCAATTGCGAGTGAAAACAGAATCTTTATTTGGAACACTCCAAATACAGTGGATGTGAAGAAATCAACGGCCGTGCAGGTGCAGATCTATCGGCCGTGCAGGTGCAGTGAGCCCGGCAGAGCAGAGTTTACAGCCCGGGCAGAGAATACAGTCCGGACCCGTCAGAGAATCTACAGAAACGTGACCAGGCGAGAACAGCCTCCGGACCTGGAAGACTGACACAGAGAATTAACGAAACACCAGCGAAACAACGATCTGACAACGCATCACAGAAACGCCAGCCAGATATAGGCAGTGCAGACGAGCTACACCTGTAACCGTTCTGATAGCTCGTCAGGTGCTAGGCAACGCTGACAAGCACAACGAGCGGGTCCACCCACATAGACGAACACAGAATGAGCACACAGATCCATGAACCGTGACAATTACTGCTTCCCTACCTCATACACTTTATTCCTTGCCAATGTCGTATTGTCCTGTTTACACACTGAGCTATTGATCATGTTGGACCTTTTTTTTTTTTTTTGACACCTCTACTTGCTGTTTGTCCGTTCTGCTGAGAGCTTGCGATTGTAGCTTCTTCACTTCTCTGTTGAATATCTATCTTACTTTCACTCTCTGTTGTTTAAGTAGTAAAATATAACTAAATTCCTACCATATTTCTCATATTCTCTATCAAACTAATCTAACCAAATCATTCGCTTTTAATCTAAAACCCCAGTGCATCCCATTAGCGTTTGTTAGCCGGTTAGCTTGTCATTTTTGTTTCTATTCACGTCTATTACTGTTTACCGTTTCATTCGCTCTCGCTCCGTTTTTTCACGAGTTCATCAAACAGCAGTGGTAAGTGGTAAGTTCAGTCGGTATCATTCATCGATCATGGTGAGTAATGGCTTCTTCTCCTGCTATTGTTGTTTGCACTGTCTGCCACATGTACAGTTTATCTGTCTCTGTCAGCAGCGAGGGATTCACATGTGATAATATTCACATGGGAAATAGAGAAGATTTTAGAACGAGAGACACGCATCCAAACTTTAGTTGAGGATAGTAAGAATGTGAGGGCTGTAGATACGGCTTTGGATGTGACTAGCTCAGGGAGTCCTGTACATCGTTCGGTTCCCTTTGGAAACCTGATGAAAGTTATCTAGTTATTGGCGATACTATTGTACGGATATAGAGACACCAGCCACCATAGTCCATTATTTACCAGGAGCCAGAGCGCCTGACATCTTGGCAAATTTAAAAGTGCTGGCTAATGCTAAACATAAATTCAGAGAGATTATTATCCACGTCGGTGCTAATGATGTTCGACTTCGCCAGTCGGAGATCACTAGAAATAATGTTAAAGAGGTGTGTGAACTTGCAAATACGATGTCAGACACTGTAATATGCTCCTGCTCACTCTCTGCTTACGGGACGATGAGATTCATAGCAGACTGTTGTCACTCAATGGCTGCATGTCTAAGTGGTGCCCGCTGAATAACATAGGTTTTATAGACAACTGGACTAGTTTTTGGGGCAGACCTGACGTGTTGAAAAGAGATGGTCTTCATCACTCCTGGGGTGGTGCCGCTCTTTTCTCTAGAAATATGGCACATAGTCTTAGAGTTGGTACTTGACTAACTGGTGCCCAGGTCAGGAAGCAGACAGACTGGCTAAACCGACCGTCTGCTAGCCGCATCACGTCACAGAAATCAGTTAATTCTCTGCCCATAGAGACCCTTTCACCTAGATATCACACTATAGAGTGTGTTCCCCGAACTAGAAAATACAAAAAACATCCAAACCAGTTTATGAGTAACAACTTAATCGATGTTCAACAAATGAAAAATGTATATAACACAGAGAAACAAATGATAAAGCTTGGCTTATTGAATATCAGGTCCCTTTCTACGAAAGCACTTTTTGTAAGTTATATGATAACTGAAGTTATTAACACGATTTCTAAATCTATACGATGTTTAATAGGGAGCCAGTGCAGTGTTGACAGAACCGGGCTAATGTGATCATACTTCTGGTTCTAGTAAGAACTCTAGCTGCTGCATTTTGGACCATCTGTAGTTTGTTTATTAAGCGTGCAGAACATCCACCCAATAAAACATTACAATAATCTAACCTTGAGGTCATAAACGCATTAATTAACATTTCTGCATTTGACATTGAGAGCATAGGTCTCAGTTTGGATAGATTTTAAGATGAAAATATGCAGTTTTACAAATGCTAGAAACGTGGCTGTCAAAGGAGAGATTGCTATCAAATATCACACCTAGGTTCCTGACTGATGATGAAGAATCGAGAGAGCAGCCATCAAGTGTTGGACGTGTTCTAGGTTATTACTTGTGTGGTTTTTAGGTCCGATAATTAACACCTCTGTTTTTTCAGAATTTAGCAGTAAGAAATTATTCGTCATCCAGTTTTTTATATCGGCTATGCATTCCATAAGTTTATCAATTTGGTGTGTTTCACCGGGCCACAAATAAATATAGAGCTGAGTATCATCATCATAACAGTGAAAGCTAACCTCGTATTTCCTGATGGTGTTTCCCAAGGGTAATATGTAGAGCATGAAAAGTAATGGCCCAAGTACTGATCCTTGAGGTACTCCATACTGCACTTCAATATGATCGATATAATACCTCTTCATTCACTGCTTGATGGCGGTCAGATAATTATGATTTGAACCATGCTAATGAACTTTCACTAATGCCAACAAAGTTTTCTAGTCAATTCAAAAGAATGTTGTGGTTGATAGTGTCGAACGTAGGATAAGATCCAGGAGCACTAATAAAGAGATACAACCACAATCAACTGATAAGAGCAGGTCATTTGTCAGTCCGTATCCAGATCAGATGGTGGATCAGCACCTAGAGATGACCTCTACAGCTCTGAATGTCAGCGGAGTCTAGGACACATAGATGAGCCCCAGAGACAGATCTCCAGTGAGGACCTCGTCACTTAGACAGCCATCGGGGAAAGACCCCTGGAACCAGTGGACCACTTACACTCTGACTTTGCTGCAGTTGGAACAAACTACTGATTCGTCTGGCCAGAGGGGAACTGCCCCCCCGACTGAGCCTGGTTTCTCCCAAGGTTTTTTCTCCATTCTGTCACCGATGGAGTTTTCGTTCCTTGCCGCTGTCGCCTCTGGCTTGCTTAGTTGGGGAATCACCATATGTTTGGGACACTTCATTTCCAGCGATATCACCGACTTGATTGCATGGATACTATTTAATCTGAACTGAGCTGGACGATGACATCACTCAATTCTATAATGAAATGCCTTTAACTAAAAAATGAGTGTTTAATCTAGTCATTTTACATTGGTGATTAACTATTTTCCTATTTTGATATTGTGCAGTTGCTTTGACACAATTTGCAATGTTACAAGCGCTATATAAATAAAGGTGACTTGACTTGACTCTAATGAGAGCAGTCTCAGTAATATGAGATGCTCTAAATCCTGACTGGAAATCCTCACAGATATCATTTTTCTCTAAGAAGGAATATAATTGTGAAGATACTACCTTTTCTAGTATCTTTTGACAGAAAAGGGAGATTTGAGATCGGTCTGTAGTTAACTAGATCTTTGGGGTCAAGTTGTGTTTTTTTAATGAAAGGCTTAATAACAGCCAATTTAAAGGTTTTGGGGACATACCCTAATGACAATGACGAATTAATAATAGCCAAAAGAGGATCTATGACTTCTGGAAGCACCTCTTCTAGTAGTTTAGATGGAATAGGGTCTAACATACATGTTGTTGGTTTGGCTGATTTAACAAGTTTATATAATTCTTCCTCTCCTATAGTAGAGAATGAGCAGGATTGCAGTAGAAATTCCCTTAGAAATGCAGTCTAAGTCCCAAGTCTTAAGTCCCACGACTTAGAAATGCATCTACTGATGATTTAGCATATCTTACCTGAAAAGTGCTCCTGGTTTCCTGGTTCGACTGTGTTTTTACCATCATCATCATCTGATGAAGAACGGCACACATTCAAATTCTGTCCTGA
Organism: Schizopygopsis malacanthus; assembly: GCA_027474115.1. Classification (NCBI taxonomy): domain Eukaryota; kingdom Metazoa; phylum Chordata; class Actinopteri; order Cypriniformes; family Cyprinidae; genus Schizopygopsis; species Schizopygopsis malacanthus. The sequence goes on along the minus strand of CM049864.1, from coordinate 127,774 downwards.
AGATTCGATCTGTCCCGTATCTGATTATTCTTCCCCGAGGAACACTGGGACATTCATGAATATCAGCTGCATAAAAATGAACAACAATATGTAAATGAAAAGGGAAAAAACACAGACACATGAGATAAACAGAGACGAGGAAGACGAGAATAATATCAGTATTCATTCAACTATTATTCCAAAGAAACAACAGAAAATATAGTTGTGCTCTTTCAGCTTTTCACGTCTCATCAAAGTCTCGACTTTATCTCAGATGATTCCCTGGAAAAATAAAAACTGTCAATTATTATAATAATAGAGCTAATTATATATACTATAACAAAACCTACATAATTACCATAACATAATTTTTTTATATTTTATATTATCTTTACATATGAGAACGTCTCCTAAACAAGGTTTTGTGAGTTTAATTCACTTCTAGGTAAAATAAAAACAAAATATGGTTAAGTCCAGACAGCAGGTGAATTTGGTAAAGAATTATTAATAAACATCAGCGTACTTCCTCTTGATTGGTACATTAAGAATTGCAAACCTTTTTTGTACTACATAGTTTCTGGAATCTTATGTTAAATATAAAAAATATGCTATAACTTGCATACATTTCCAGAACAGAAATCTAAAGCCAAATTAAAAATTCTATTTAGATTTTGTTGACACATTAGAGTTAAAGGTTTTAAAGGAGAATATGGATATTTTCCTCCATATAGAATTTTCCACATGTTTTTAGGAGTAAAATGTTATATGAATCAGAGTGAATGAAATATGAACAAACCCCTCAGTAAACCTGCAGAATATAGAGAGAAATAAAACTGTAAGTTGTGTTGTATGTAAATGCTGCAAAATTATAGGGATAAAACATATGTATAGTAACTGAAATCTATAGAAGCAAATAAATAAGTGCAAAAAAATAAACACTTTAAAAGTCTATTTTAGATATTTGGGCAAGAGAGGAGGAATTAAACCTGGGGGGGGGGGGGGGGGGGGGACCACAGAAGGGAGTTTTTCTGTCCAGGGAAAGCAGAGATGGGAGGAGCAGAAAGAGAGACGATCGGTGATATCAGTCTGTCCTGATAAAAGAAGAAACACACACACCTGAATCACAACATCTACAGGTAAGATACTCTGAGTCTTAACTTTACACTGATTACAATATGATTGATTTAGCGGTGTTTATACCAGATCATAATATCTGTGTGAATTTAACTCTGGAGATTTTAAAAGCAGAAGTTTAAAGCATAAAACAATACACTGTAAAAAATAACTTTAAAACACTAAAAATCATACAGTAAAAGTGTGGTAAGTATAACATACTGTATATAACTGTTATAAATGTAACAGGACATTTCGTGAGGCACTTGGGTTCATTACGAGGTTTTCTCTTTTTAACTACATTACAATCTGTGTTTTTAAGGCGGTTGTTGGTGCACAAAAGAGTTTAGTACTTCAGTAGCATTATATCAGTACATTAAATAGGTTTACAAATAATGTACAAATCTCTAAAATCTGTTGAATTTTTACTGAAAAGTTCTGGCAACCAAAGCTGATTTTATTGTTAGTTTTCTGGATTTGAATGTATTGAGACTGATTTGTGTTTTTTCCCTCAGAAATGGAGAGAATCACATTGATGTCTCTTCTGCTCACGGGTGAGTGCTTGACTAGTACTAGTGTTAATAGTTAGTGTTATCAAACACACACTGAAACTCTGAGCTCTTGAAACACAGTGTGGATATAATGAGTCTGATATCTGTGTGAATGTGTCTCTCCTCAGCCGTGGTCAGTTCATCTCCGCGTCAGTATCACTTTGTGAATCAGGACAAGAACTGGACTGAAGCTCAGAGATACTGCAGAGAGAAACACACAGATCTGGTCACTATCAATGACATACAAGAACAGAATGACATAAAACAGCTCATAAACAGTGTCTCTGGCCGTGTCTGGATTGGGCTGAAGAGCACAAACACATGGATTTGGTCTCTGAGTGACCCGGACTTCTACAGAAGAGATGAATCTCAGTATAGAAACTGGGAACAATCACAACCAGGTGGAGATGGAGACTGTGTTTTCATGAATAATGATGGACAATGGCATGATATAAAGTGTGATAGTCTAATGCATTTCATCTGCTATAATGGTGAGATCAGCTGTATGTTTCATATCTGATACAATTTGCACTATTAATTAATCAAACTGCTTATATATATTTTTTTTATGAGAAACTGATTTAAGTTTGCAACATTGACAGTTATTTTATCACTCTGATGCTCCTGTGAAACAACATGTATTTTAAATAATATGTTTTAATAGTAAAATAATTATTATTATAATAAAAACATGATCACAACAAGGTGGTAAATGTGTTAAATGACATACTGAGTATTGTATGTCCCAAAAAAATTACACTTTTAGTTTTTAAACTAAAGGCACAATTGCATTTGTAGATATGTCTACAGCAGTTTTTTATTATTATGATTAAACTATAAATTAATATCAGGCAAATGTCTTTCTGTTTTAAAGCCAGTACAGGATTCGTCCGTGTACAGGAGGGAAAGAACTGGACTGATGCTCAGAAATACTGCAGAGAGAAACACACAGATCTGGCCAGTGTGAGGAATGAGAGTGACAATAATCAGACCCAGACCATCATAAACCAGAACCTAACTTCATCTAATCAAGTCTGGATCGGTCTGTACAGATTCTGGGCTTGGTCTGATAACAGCACCGCTTCATTCACACACTGGATGTCTGGTGAACCCAATAGCATAAATAACAGAGACCGCATCTGCACATCGACTGATATCATTTATGGAGGCCAATGGATAGACGATTACTGTACACATTCATATCACTTTATGTGTTATGATGGTGAGTACATCAATCATCTGATCTGCTGAACATCTACATGTCAAACTACAGAAACTCATCATTATTACAGTACGACTGCACTATTCCTTTAAACCAGCAATTCCCAGAGTTTCTGTCAATGAAAGTATTTCTTCAAGTCTTTAAATTAATCTTTCAATAATTTAACAAAACATTCACACATTCATGGTTCTCTGATGTCAATTAATGATCACAAGACATGAATCTGAACAAATCAAATTATATAATACCAGTTATAAAAATGAAAGCAGATATTACTGTTGTTAATTCCACTGTCATGTACAGTTAAATCATTTTATTCTACACTACAAGTTAAAATACTGATATTGATGTTTTAAATCCTCAGGCGTTTGTTTTGGTGAATATTAGTGAAAAGCTGTAGATATTAAAAAAGTTGGAAATTATGCAAATTGGTAAATAAAGTAAACTTATCACACATTGTATTCTCAAATGCACATTAAACTCAGTGTTAAAGCTGCTGACGTGTAATACATACACAATACATCAGACTTTGATTTGATAATCACACTGAGCTAAATCACAATTTCAGATTTATTTAGATTTATTATGCAGCATCATTTATCTATATATATTAATTCTCATTCGGTTTCATTAATTATTAGGTATTGATAAACTCAGGAAGCATGTTTGGGAAACCCTGCTGCTTTAACTCAACACTCTTCATTTGAGTTCCTGTATTTAAATGCTTCACTTTCTGTTTGTGTTGCAGATAATCTGGTTCTGATCCGAGAGAATAAGACGTGGACTGAAGCTCTGAGATACTGCAGAAACATGAGCATGGACCTGGTGTCGGTGGATTCGGAGCAGATGCAGCGGCGGGTGATGAATGTGACCTCGAGCGCCTCGTCCAATCACGTGTGGCTGGGTCTGCGTCACTCCTGCACACTGGGGATCTGGTTCTGGGTCAACGGTCACACCATCTGCTACGATCAGTGGGCTTCTGAATACGACACCAGACTGGATGAGTGCGATACGATGGTCAGATCCGGAGCCATTCGGACCTGCGATAATCACTGGATCAGTCTCCCTGAAAATGATAGAAACAACTTCATCTGCGTCAAGTGAGTGCTGGAGAGAAACTGATTACATGTAATCCAGATTACAAATATTCACTACTTGTAATTAGATTACATCTAATCTTAAAATGCCAATAATCAGATGCCTGTTACTTTCTTATGGATTACATATTAACACAATGCCAGTCAATTATTCAATAAATTATAAAGTATTCAAAAAGTATTCAGAATACATTACTTAAAATCTGAAATCTAATAGATTATTTCTAAATAAAAGTGTTGTCATGTAATCTGTAATAGACTAAAAATGTTTAATAAACTACCCGCTGTGTGTGAGTCAAATAACAGATTAAATCAAGCCATTTGGACTCAAATTATTCAATTTAATTTAATTCAAGTTTATTTGTAAAGCTCTTTTCACGATACACACTGTTTCAAAGCGGCTTCACAGAAAATGTATATTTTAATGTTTCAATCAAGTAGTTTTCTGTTATTGGACTCGAATTATCTCCATTTATGTCTTTTCATGTCTGTTTGAGCTTCTATCATGTTTAAAATTGTTTAAGGTGACGGATACAAACACTTACTGTTTTCTTTCAGTTTGCTTTAATACTGTTTTTTGTTTAATGCATATTATTTAGCACTTACATTTACTTTTGTATAACTGTTATGTTCTGCGAACTTCATCTAAAATTACTGCAATTTTTTGAAAATCTGGAATTTGAGGGTACACAGAAATCTAAATATTGAGATTATTGCCTTTAAAGTTGTCCAAATGCAGTTCTTACCAATGCATATTACTAATCAAATTTATGTTTATAAATATATTTATGGTAGGAAATTTAACAGATATTTTCATGGAACATGATCTTTACTTAACATCCTTTTTGGCATAAAAGAAAATGTATAATTTTGACCCATACAATGTATTGTTGGCTATTGCTACAAATATACCTGTGAGGCTTATGGATGGTTTTGTGCTCCAGAGTAGAGGTCTGCATGGGCTCAAAACTGAAGCCCGAACCCGGCCCGTACCCGAGATTGTCTGACCCAACCCGACCCGAGCGGCACGGTTAAATTTAGAGCCCGAACCCGACCCGAGATCCCCCCCCCAACGAATAGCCAACAAAAAAAAAAAAGGAAAAAGGCTGCATTTCACGATTGCATGCAAAGAAATAGATTAATCAAGGCTCTGCCATTTCACAAACATTTACCAGTTATGAAAGTTTGTGAACATCAGGTGCAGCGGTCGCATACATTCTGCCGTTTATGAATTTTGTATGGACAAGAAGATAATTCTTCCACCGTACAAATTATGGTCATTTTTTGTCAGTTAAGGCTCGTTAGCATTCTGTCTAGTTTAAATCAGACATAAGATCTTAAATAAGATTGTATTTATTTGAATGCATTAATCATTTATTTGAATTAGCGAGAGAGAGAGAGAGAGAGAGAGAGACAGAGAGAGAGAAGGGGGAATGTTGCGCGTGCGTGTGAACCTGCTTCTGCGCGTCTCTCTCTACAAGCAATGAGGCTTAGTTACTTCAAAAACAGCGATTTTGCCGCCTCATTGCAGATAAATATAATGTTGTGTCTTGCGAGTCAGTAGCCTGTCGAAGCTATTTTACTAATAAAAGTGTCCGTGATGTTTGTGCTCTGCGCGATCTCTGATATCTGTGGGCAATGTGTGTGCGTGCGTCTATGAAAGCAGCGAAGCCTCTGCATATAGTTTTGGCTACAAACCCGAACCCGACCCGAACCCGAGGCTATCCATTAAACATTAACCCGAAACCCGACCCGAAACCCGACAGTATTTCGGGACCCGCGGGTTCGGGTCGGGTAGCAGACCTCTACTCCAGAGTCACATATGTGTCACGTTCAGTTTTGTTTTCATAGACTTTAAGTTTGCATCTCATTGTTTCCTTTCGGATTCCTTGGTTGTTATGGTTTCTATGTTTGTTCTCATTTATCACCATAGTTACTGATTAAGTTGTTCACCTGTGTCTCATTAATTTCCTTCATTACTGTGTGTTTTGTATTTCTCTCACTTGGTATTGTAGACTATGAATAATTTGGGCAAAGTGTGTGTGATGTTTCTTTCTATAAAATCATCTACAATGATTACATGTAAACGTGAAATGGATAATGTAAAGATTTATATAAATACAATAAATATTAATTTAGTGACTTAATGGAATATTTGTGCTATATTTGAAAATCAACAGAAGCATGTAAATAAAGTGGTGAAGGTTAAAATGTGGTAATAAAAAAAATAATATTGCAGAAAATTACAGGATCTACAAACATATTCAGTGATGCATCAACAACAACAAAAAACAACCTTAGAAACACTAAAAAAAACACTAGAAACACTGTTTTTGAATTATACATAAAGAATATCAAAACAAGTGGAATATATTTTAAAGAAATAAATCAGAAACATTTGTTTGGAACTGAAATATTTCTGCTACCATAAATTAATATATATTAATTATATAAAATAAGATTATTTATTATTTTTATTTATTAAAAAATGTTAAATTAAAGAGAAATGTTGCCTTGGACACTAGCTAAAATAATATTGTGTAAATACAATTTAATCAGAATAAATACTCAGATTCTGATGTGTATCAAACTCCAAGTATGTTTCCATGTGTCAGCAGAGGATTGAGTTTGGCCATACATAATAATAATAATTATTATTATTATATTATCAGATTAGCTTTATTTGTCACATATATATACAATTATACATAGTATAACCAGCAGTGAAATGTGTTCTCTGCATTTAACCCATCCAAGTGCACACAAATAATAATATATACTTGACCAGAGACAGACTTGACCAGAGACAGACTTGGCATGGCATGAACGGACTAGACTCACCAACAGCAGGTTACAACATTAATACACGACAAGGAACAAGACAATGACATGGCTACTAGTAGTAAACAAGACTGGACACATGACAAGAACAAACCAATGAGTCAAGTCAAGTCACCTTTATTTAATATAGCGCTTTTAACAATACAAATTGTAACAAAGCACTGCACAATATCAAAATAGGCAAATTGTGTCAATAATGTAAAATGACAGGATTTAACACTCAATTATCTGCTGAATGCATTTCTTTATTGAATTTAGTAATGTCATTGTCCAGCTTAGTTCAGTTTAAAATATCTGTGCAATCAAGTCGATGATTGTGCTGGAAATGTAGTGTCCCCAACTAAGCAAGCCAGAGGCGACAGCGGCAAGGAACGAAAACTCCATCGGTGACAGAATGGAGAAAAAACCTTGGGAGAAACCAGGCTCAGTCGGGGGGGCAGTTCCCCTCCGGCCAGACGAATCAGTAGTTTGTTCCAACTGCAGCAAAGTCAGAGTGTAAGTGGTCCACTGGTTCCAGGGGTCTTTCCCCGATGGATGTCTAGGTGACGAGGTCCTCACTGGAGCTCTGTCTCTGGGGCTCATCTATGTGTCCTAGACTCCACTGACGTTCAGGGCTGTAGGGGCTGTAGAGGTTGTCTCCAGGTGCTGATCCTCCATTTATGGCAGACTTTGGTTAAGTCAGTATAATCGCTGATGGTTGGCTTCCTCTGAGGTCCTCGGAGGGGTTGTCATCGTCTCTTCTCAGGTGTTCAGTCATCTCAATCGTTTAAGGGTTGGATCCAGACTGAAGCTTGTGTAATTCCTAGCTACCACGGGATGTTAATCCCGTGGCAGTAGCATAGAAACAGTAAGACAATTAGCGTAGCAGTTGTTCCATCCAGGAATAACCCTGGATGAAATTATCAGTATAACCCAAGCTAAAGCATAATAATGTGCATTTGTTCAGATAGACTGGCAGTACAAGATTGTGAGATGCATTATATGAATGCTTGGCTAAAGAGATGCGTCTTTAATCTAGATTTAAACAGAGAGAGTGTGTCTGAACCCCGAACGTTTTCAGGAAGGCTATTCCATAGTTTAGGAGCCAGATATGAAAAAGTTCTACCTCCTTTTGTGGACTTTGCTATCCGAGGTACTACCAAGAGTCCAGAGTTTTGTTCCTTAGGGAGCGGGTTGGATTGTAGCGTGATAGAAGATTAGTTAGGTACGCAGGAGCTAAATCATTTAGGGCCTTATAGGCAAGTAATACAATTTTGTAACTGATACGAAACTTAATAGGTAGCCAGTGCAGAGACTGTAAAATTGTAGTATTATGGTCATATTTTCTTGACCTGGTAAGGACTCTAGCCGCAGCATTTTAACTATCTGTAGCTTGTTTATTGAAGATGCAGGACAACCACCGAGCAGTGCATTATAATAGTCCAGTCTAGAGGTCATGAATGCATGAACTAACTTTTCTGCATCAGAAACACAACATGTTCCGTAGCTTGGAAATGTTTCTAAGATGGAAGAATGCTGTTTTTGTAACATTGGAAATATGATTTTCAAAAGATAGGTTGCTGTCTAATATAACACCCAGATTTTTAACTGTAGAGGAAGTAACAGTACATCCGTCTAGTTGCAAATTGTAATCCAAGAGATTCTGTGTACTGTTTTTAGGTCCAATAAGTAATATCTCGGTCTTATCTTAATTTAATAGGAGAAAATTACTGGTCATCCAATCTTTTATATTTTTAACACACTCTGTTAGCTTAGATAGTTTAGAAGTTTCATCTGGTTTTGTTGAGATATATAGTTGAGTGTCATCAGCATAACAATGGAAACTAATCCCGTATTTTCTAATAATATTACCAAGGGGCAACATGTATAATGAAAATAATAGAGGACCTAGGACAGATCCTTGTGGTACTCCATACTTTACTGGTGATAATTGAGATGACTCCCCGTTTAAATAAACAAAGTGGTAGCGATCGGACAGGTAGGATCTAAACCATCTTAAAGCCTGCCCTTGAATACCTGTATAGTTTTGTAATCGATCTATCAGTATGTCATGATCTATAGTGTCGAACGCAGCACTAAGATCAAGTAAAACTAGCAACGAGATGCAGCCTTTGTCTGACGCAAGAAGCAAGTCATTTGTAATTTTAACAAGTGCAGTTTCTGTGCTATGGCGGGGCCTGATACCTGACTGAAATTCTTCATAGATATCATTTTTTTGCAGAAAGGAGCACAGTTGAGCAGACACTACTTTTTCTAATATTTTCGACATAAACGAAAGATTTGAAATGGGCCTGTAATTTGCCAGTTCACAAGGATCTAATTTTGGTTTCTTAATAAGAGGCTTATTAACTGCCAGCTTAAATGGTTTTGGGACGTGACCTAAAGATAACGAGGAGTTAATAATATTGAGAAGCGGTTGTTCTGCAACAGGTAACAACTCTTTCATTAGTTTAGTTGGTACAGGATCTAATAAACATGTTGTTGGTTTCTCCCTCACAATGAGCAGACAGAACTGATAATCACATGACAGAACTGATACATATCTCTGACCAGTTCTTCTTTAAATTTACATCACACTTTGCTACCCGGGTGCCACCAACCCCCTTACCGGTTACTTTTAGACGAAACCTACGCTCCCTTTCTCCCTCACATCTTTCCTCTGTAGTATCCTCCTCTCTTCCATCACCTACCCATTTCTCATCTCTGGATGTGAATGCTGCTACTGATACTTTATGCTCTACTTTAACAACTTGTCTAGACGACATTTGTCCTCTCTCCTCCAGGCCAGCACGAACTGCCCCTTAACCCCTGGTTATCTGATGTTCTTCGTGAACATCGGACCAGACTCCGAGCGGCAGAGAGAAAATGGCAAAAATCAAACAATCTGTTGGACCTGAGTATGTATCAATCGTTGCTTTCATCTTTCTCCGCAGAAGTCCACACTTCCAAATCATCACATTTCCATAACAAGATCAACAGTGCTCCAGATGTGCGTAATCTCTTCAGAACATTTAATTCTCTCCTCTGTCCCCCTTCACCACCTCCCATCACGTCTATAACAGCTGATGACTTTGCAACTTTTTTTTACAGACAAAACTAAAACAATCAGTAGTCAGTTTTCACCTTCACTCACACAGGACCTCCAACCATCTAGGTCCATTGCTCAAACTCACATCTTCTCCTTCTGTCCCCTCACTGAGGCGGAAGTATTCAAACTTATCCTCTCCAGCCATCCTACAACATGTCCTCTAGACCCAATCCCCTCGCACCTTCTCCAAGCAATCTCTCCCGCATTCTTACCAGCACTCACACACATCATCAACACATCTCTCCTCACAAGCATCTTCCCCACTGCATTCAAGCAGGCTCGGGTAACACCACTGCTCAAAAAACCTACATTAAACACTTCTCTTATAGAAAACTACAGACTTGTCGCTCTCCTTCCATTCATAGCCAAAACACTCGAACGAGTTGTCTTCAACCAGGTCTCATTGTTTCTTTCTCAGAACAACAAATTGGATGCTAAACAGTCAGGTTTCAGGAGTGGCCATTCAACTGAGACTGCGCTACTCTCAGTCACTGAAGCCCTGCGAAAACAGATTCTAAATCATCAGTCCTCATTCTGCTGGATCTGTCTGCCACTTTTGACACTGTCAATCATCAGATCCTCGTGTCCACCCTCTCATCACTGGACATCACTGGGATTCCACTTCGCTGGTTTGAATCCTATCTCACTGGCCGGTCTTTCAAGGTGGCCTGGGCAGGGGAGGTATCCAAAGCTCATCAGTTGGTCACTGGGGTTCCCCAGGGCTCGGTTCTTGGACCCCTCCTCTTCTCCACATACACTACATCACTGGGTCCCATCATACAGGTACATGGCTTCTCCTACCATTGCTACGCTGATGACACACAGCTCTATCTCTCATTTCGACCAGATGATCCAACGGTAGCTGCACGGATCTCAGGCTGCTTGGCAGACATCTCGGCATGGATGAAAGAACATCACCTACAGCTCAACCTGGCAAAGACTGAGCTTCTTGTCCTCTCTGCCACTCCAAATCTACAGCATGACTTCACGATTCAGTTAGGTTCATCAACAATTACCCCATCAGCTTCGGTCAGAAATCTTGGTGTAATCTTCGATGATCAGCTGACCTTCAAAGAGCACATTGCAAAGACTGCTCGATCTTGCAGGTTTGCACTACACAACATCAGAAAGATCAGGCCCTTTCTGACAGAGCATGCTACACAACTTCTTGTCCAGGTCCTTGTCATTTCTAGGCTGGACTACTGCAATGCTCTTCTGGCTGGACTTCCATCAAACACCCTCCTACTTCCACTCACTATTACGAATCTACATCCCCTCCAGAAGTCTAAGATCTGCTAGTGAGCGACGCCTCGTGGTACCATCACAGAGAGGCTCAAAATCACTCTCCAGAACATTTTGTTCACCATTTCTGGCTGGTGAAATGATCTTCCTAAATGTAAATGTATGTATGTATGTATGTATGGAATATATGTATATATGTATGATGTTTGTATGGATGTATATTTATGTAAGTATGTATGGGTGATGTATGGATGTATGTATGGAATGTATGTATGCATGGATGATGTATGTATGGAATGTATGTATGTATTTATGTATGGTATATATGGATGGATGTATGATGTATGTATGTATGGAATGTATGTATGGTATGTATGTATGGAATTATGGTGTGTTTGGATGTATGTATGTATGTTATGTATGGATGGATGGATGTATATATGTATGTTTGAATGGATGTATGTATGTATGGATGTATGGATGCTGTATGTATGGATGGTATGGATGGATGATGGATGGATGGATGTGTATGTATATATGTATAGAATATATGTTTGTATGTATGTATGGTATGTATGTATGTATGGATGTATGGATTTATGTATGTCTGGAATGTATGTATTTATGGTATATATGGATGGATGGATATGTATGTATGTATGATATATGTATGTATGGAACGTATGTATGTATGTATGTATGGTATGGATGTATGGATGATGTATGTATGTATGGAATGTATGTTTGTATGGTATGTATGTATATATGGATGGATGTGTATGTATGTATGTATGAATGGATGATATATGTATGAATGGATGTATGTATGGTATGTATGTATGGATGGATTTATGCATGTATGGAATGTATGTATGGTATATATGGATGTATGATGTATGTATGTATGGATGTATGTAATGTATGTATGTATGTAATGTATGGTATATATGGATGGATGGATGCATGGATGATGTATGTATGTATGTATGTATGTATGTAATGTATGTATGTATGGAATATATGTATGTATGTATGGATGGATTTATGTATGTATGGAATGTATGTATGGTATATATGGATGTATGTATGTATGATGTATGTATGGATGTATGTATGTAATGTATGTATGTATGGATGGATGTATATGTATATACAGTGCTCAGTGTAAATGAGTACACCCCCTTTGAAAAGTACAATTTTAAACAATATCTCAATGAACACAAAAACCATTTCCAAAATGTTGACAAGACTAAGTTTTATAACATCTGTTTAACTTATAACATGAAAGTAAGGTTAATAATTTAACTTAGATTACACATTTTTCAGTTTTACTCAAATTAGGCTGATGCAAAAATGAGTACACCCCACAACAAAAACTACTAAATCTAGTACTTTGTATGGCCTCCATGATTTTTAATGACAGCAGTCTTCTAGGCATGGAATGAACAAGTTGGCTACATTTTGCCAGATCTATCTTTTTCCATTCTTCAAGAAAGACCTCTTTTAGAGATTGGATGCTGGATGGAGAGTGATGCTCAACTTCTCTCTTCAGAATTCCCCATAGGTGTTCGATTGGGTTCAGATCAGGAGACATACTTGGCCACTGAATCACTTTCACCCTGTTCTTCTTCAGAAATCCAACAGTGGCCTTAGATGTGTATTTAGGATCATTGTCATGTTGGAAAAGTGCACAACGACCAAGGGCACGGAGTGATGGTAGCATCTTCTCTTTCAGTATAGAGCAGTACATTGTGAATTCATGATGCATCAATGAAATGCAGCTCCCCGACACCAGCAGCACTCATGCAGCCCCACATAAGCACACTGCCACCACCATGTTTCACTGTAGGCACCATGCATTTTTCTTTGTATTCCTCACCTTTGCGACGCCATACAGTTTTGAAGCCATCAGTTCCAAAAACATTTATCTTGGTCTCATCACTCCAGAGTATAGAGTCCCAGTAGTCTTCATCTTTGTCAGCATGGGCCGTGGCAAACTCTAGGCGGGCTTTTTGGTGCCTGGGCTTTAGGAGAGGCTTCTTTCGTGGACGGCATCCATGCATGCCATTCCTCTGCAGTGTACGGCGTATTGTGTCACGGGAAATAGTCACCCCAGTTTCGATTTTCTTCAACCCTTCTCATCAGAAGACGCTCCTGACGAGGTGTTAACTTCCGTGGACGACCTGGACATCTCTGTGAGATGGTTGCAGTTCCATCTTTTTTAAATGTTTGTACCACTTTTGCTACAGTATTCTGACTGATAAGTAAAGCTTTGCTGATGTTCTTATAGCCTTCACCTTTCTTAAAAAAAATTTAGAAAAATTATTTTCTTTCTCAGGTCTTGTGACATTTCTCTTCCATGTGTTGCCATTGCTGACAGCATGAAATGGGAAGGGGTTTTCTTTAAGTAACACCCTTTTATAGTCAACTGTCTGCTGAACACCTGTGTAATGAATAATTAGACTCAACTGTGGTTGAATTCTTGTTAAATTAGACATTTGTAGTCTAAAATTTTGCTTTGCTCCAGAGACTTTCAGTGGGGTGTACTCATTTTTGCATCACCCTAATTTGAGTAAAACTGAAAATTATATTTAAAAAGTTATATTATTAACCTTACTTTCATGTTATAATTTAAACAGATGTTATATAAAACTTAGTCTTGTCATTGAAATCATTAAAATATTGTTTAAAATGTTACTTTTCAAAGGGGGTGTACTCATTTACGCTGAGCACTGTATATATGTATGGATGATGTATGTATGGATAGATGTATGTATGGTATATATGGATGGATGTATATGTATGATGTGTGTACAGATGTATGTATGTATATGTATGTATGTATATATGCATGGTATGTATGGATAATGTATGTATGTGTATGTATGTATGTATGTACAGTGGGGCAAAAAAGTATTTAGTCAGCCACCAATTGTGCAAGTTCTCCCACTTAAAAAGATGAGAGAGGCCTGTAATTTTCATCATAGGTATACCTCAACTATGAGAGACAAAATTAGAAAAGAAAATCCAGAAAATCACATTGTAGGATTTTTAAAGAATTTATTTGCAAATTATGGTGGAAAATAAGTATTTGGTCACCTACAAACAAGCAAGATTGCTGGCTCTCACAGACCTGTAACTTCTTCTTTAAGAGGCTCCTCTGTCCTCTACTCGTTACCTGTATTAATGGCATCTGTTTGAACTCGTTATATGTATAAAAGACACTTGTCCACAACCTCAAACAGTCACACTCCAAACTCCACTATGGCCAAGACCAAAGAGCTGTCAAAGGACACCAGAAACAAAATTGTAGACCTGCACCAGGCTGGGAAGACTGAATCTGCAATAGGTAAGCAGCTTGGTGTGAAGAAATCAACTGTGGGAGCAATTATTAGAAAATGGAAGACATACAAGACCACTGATAATCTCCCTCGATCTGGGGCTCCACGCAAGATCTCACCCCGTGGGGTCAAAATGATCACAAGAACTGTGAGCAAAAATCCCAGAACCACACGGGGGGACCTAGTGAATGACCTGCAGAGAGCTGGGACCAAAGTAACAAAGGCTACCATCAGTAACACACTGCGCCGCCAGGGACTCAAATCCTGCAGTGCCAGACGTGTCCCCCTGCTTAAGCCAGTACATGTCCAGGCCCGTCTGAAGTTTGCTAGAGAGCATTTGGATGATCCAGAAGAGGATTGGGAGAATGTCATATGGTCAGATGAAACCAAAATATAACTTTTTGGTTAAAAACTCAACTTGTCGTGTTTGGAGGAGAAAGAATGCTGAGTTGCATCCAAAGAACACCATACCTACTGTGAAGCATGGGGGTGGAAATATCATGCTTTGGGGCTGTTTTTCTGCAAAGGGACCAGGACGACTGATCTGTGTAAAGGAAAGAATGAATGGGGCCATGTATCATGAGATTTTGAGTGAAAACCTCCTTCCATCAGCAAGGGCATTGAAGATGAAACGTGGCTGGGTCTTTCAGCATGACAATGATCCCAAACACACCGCCCGGGCAACGAAGGAGTGGCTTCGTAAGAAGCATTTCAAGGTCCTAGAGTGGCCGAGCCAGTCTCCAGATCTCAACCCCATAGAAAATCTTTGGAGGGAGTTGAAAGTCCGTGTTGCCCAGCGACAGCCCCAAAACATCACTGCTCTAGAGGAGATCTGCATGGAGGAATGGGCCAAAATACCAGCAACAGTGTGTGAAAACCTTGTGAAGACTTACAGAAAACGTTTGACCTCTGTCATTGCCAACAAAGGGTATATAACAAAGTATTGAGATGAAATTTTGTTATTGACCAAATACTTATTTTCCACCATAATTTGCAAATAAATTCTTAAAAAATCCTACAATGTGATTTTCAGGATTTTTTTTTCTTATTTTGTCTCTCATAATTGAGGTATACCTATGATGAAAATTACAGGCCTCTCGCATCTTTTTAAGTGGGAGAACTTGCACAATTGGTGGCTGACTAAATACTTTTTTGCCCCACTGTACATGCATGTGTGTTCATATATTATGCAAACAAAAACATATTTTGGCTGCGATTAATTGTTTGAGAGCACTACTGAAGACTATAAAACAAGAGAAAAGACTCAGTAAGAAAGTGATATTTGCGTGTGTGTGTGTGTGTGAGCGAGCGTGTGTGTGTGGTTCAGGTAAACCCTACGTTATGGGGACAAAATGTCCCCACAAGGATGGCAATATCCAAAAT
Organism: Schizopygopsis malacanthus; assembly: GCA_027474115.1. Taxonomy (NCBI): domain Eukaryota; kingdom Metazoa; phylum Chordata; class Actinopteri; order Cypriniformes; family Cyprinidae; genus Schizopygopsis; species Schizopygopsis malacanthus. The sequence goes on along the minus strand of CM049864.1, from coordinate 111,917 downwards.
CCTTGTCCGTGTGGGGACATTTTTTGGTCCCCATGAGGAAACCAGCTTATAAATCAGACTAAGTGATGTTTTTTGAAAATGTAAAATTGCAGAATGTCTCCTGTGATGGTTAGGTTTAGGGATAGGGGCAGTGTAAGGGGATAGAATATACAGTTTGTACAGTATAAAAACCATTACGTCTATGGAAAGTCCCCATAAAAACATGGAAACCCAACATGTGTGTGTGTGTGTGTGTGTGTGTGTGTGTGTGTGTGTGTGTGTGTGTGTGTGTGTGTGTGTGCGTGTGTGTGCGTGTGTGTATGTGTGTGTGTGTGTGTGTGTGTGTGTGTCTCTGAGTGTGTGTGTGTGTGTGTGTGTGTGTGTGTGTGTGTGTGTGTGTGTGTGTGTGTGTGTGTGTGTGTCTCTGAGTGTGTGTGTGTGTGTGTCTCTGAGTGTGTGTGTGTGTGTGTGAGTGTGTGTCTCTGAGTGTGCGTGTGTGTGTCTCTGAGTGTGTGTGTGTGTGTGTGTGTGTCTCTGAGTGTGTGTGTGATGAAGACCTCGTGAATCGACCTGCTCCTGATCTCCAGCGGTGGGCGGCACAGAAGAGGAACTCGCCTCGCCGCACATGTCCTGCAGGACCCTGATGATGATGATGATGATGAAGCAGCTCTGAGCGCTCCTCCACAGACATGGATGTGCTGGACGGTTCTGGATCCGGATGGGATTGCTGCGGGAACCGATCGGACTGGGAGGACTGGGAAGACCGCTCGCTCTTCACCTACACCGAGCTGCTGGTGTTAACGGCTCTGTGTGTGCCGCTGCTGCTGCTCGGCCTGCTGGGAAACGCCCTGACCATGCTGGTGGTGTGGCGACGCCCACAAATGAGAAGCACCACCTACCTGTACCTGAGCAGCATGGCCCTATCAGACGTGCTCATTCTGCTGCTGATGCCTCTGGATCTCTACAAGGTGTGTCTTTAAAACCTCGCTCGTCTCTGGCAGTGCTGGGTGTAATTACTTACTGTAATTAATTAATTACAGTAAGGGTTTACTCTGCATGCAATGTAATTGAACTTAATACAGACTGTTGAACATTTATATACAATACAATGCACTGGCTACCAGCTTCAGCAGATTTATGAGTTTTCTTAACTTGTTTATTTTAAGTTTATTCACTCAAAAATAAGTTGAGAACTCAAAAATCTGCTTAAGCTGATTGCCTTAAATTTGAAGTTTGCTCAGCTTTTTTTACAGTAGTGAATTTAACAAGTCTAATATTAAAATGCATGCTTTTTATGCATCCCATCTCACTTTAAATACTTTGGTGGGTTAAAAAACTCCTTAACTTTAACCGTCCCGTATACGGGAGGCATAATTTTACTTCAATATATTACCATTTAATCATAACTATATATCGCTGGAAAGGTCAAAGACTCCTAAATAGATATTTGACCACTGTTTGTTGTTAAAAAAATATGTAGGAGCAGTAATAGATTAATTTATGACAAGAATGCACCTCAAAACATATACACCATAACGGGAGTGCTGACCTTTGACACAAAAATTATATTAGTTTTCTTTTTATCCTATCACGTGTTTTAGCAATCATTATTTGAAAGCTTAAAACCTCAGGATTCATCCCGTGAAACCCGTTTTGAAATCGGACATTGCGTTAACATAGAAATGGTACTTTAAAATATTTTAGCAGGCCCCTCCCCTTAGTGGGAGGAGTCATATTCTAAACTCAAATCTTGACAACACGCATGTCATCGGAAATGTCTCAGCCTCACGATTACACATTTGGTGGTTATTTTGCGATAGGTGTAATGGTGGGAGAGAAATATATAAATATGTGACAGAAAATGCGTTAAAACAAATTAAATGCGTTTGGATGGCACCCGGTGGCTGTTTGTGGTATAACGCCTGAACAAAATTGCATATTAACCTCATTTTTTTATATCAACTTAAAATTTGGAACAATTTTTTTTTGGTAAAATAAAAATAGTACAGTTAATTTTATTTACAGTAAATTTAAATTTTATATAATTTTTTTTTGTAATTTTTTTTTCAATGATTTCACTTATCACGCAATTATCTGCTGATTGTCTTCTTTAAAAACAGACCAACATTAGGTCAACCTTAATCCAACCCATAAACTTAACAACTACTTTACTAAGTATTAATAAGCAGTAATTAGGAGTATATTGAGGTAGAAGTCATCGTGAGAATTGGACTCCAATCTAAAGTGTGACCGGAATAATTTATGTAGTTACTTGAAATAATTAAAAGATATGTTTCATGTCTATCCTCGTATCATTAACTTATTGAGGTTGATGATTTAGAAAGTAATGAGTAATTAAATACTTTTTGGAGAGAGTAATTTGTGGTTCATTTAAACAACTTTAAAGGTGATTTTTCTCAATATTTGGATTTTTTTTGTGCTTCCTCCGATTCACGATTTTTCAATATTTGTATCTCAGGCAAATTTGTATATGATGCATGAATCTGTTTCGAAAAATTGACCTTTATAACTGGTTTTGTGCTCCGGGGTCACATGCAAATCAATAAGTTTTGCGCAACTGAGTGGTCGAATTGCTGCTAATCGTTGTCAGGTTTCGTGCATTTAATGCATATATTAGTATTATTATTTATTTTGTGTTTATATCTCACAATTCAGACTTTTTTTACTCCCATTTCTGAAGAGAAAAAAATAATCTGAATTCTGAGAATAGCTTTTTTTTTTATTCTGTTCTGGAAACTAAACAAAAAAAAATAGTAAGATATAAACTCGTAATTACGAGAAAAAAGTTCTAAGTTTACAGTATATCTCACAATTTTAACTTAATATTTCATAATTAAAACTTTTTTTAAGAATTGTGAGTTCGGAATAAATAAAGGTATTTGTGACTTTTTAAAAATGTAGCTAATTTTGACATAAAGCAGTCTGAATTGTGACGTAAGAAGTTGAAATTACCGTTTTAATTTTTTTAATCGGTAACTAATGTGTCTCACTAGTGTGCGCACTATGATCAGATTTGTCGCGAATGTTGATCTTTTGTCTTGTATTGTGTTTTAAACATTTCTAGCCAAACAATCGACCATGGACCTGGTGTTTGTATTAGTTCTTCTTTATTTTTTTAACGTGCATTAATGTATGTTATGGTTTTCTCTCGCAGCTGTGGCGGTTTCGTCCGTGGATGCTAGGCGACACCGTGTGCAAGCTGTCGATGTTCGTGGGCGAATGCTGCACGTTTTCGTCCATCCTACACATGACGGCGTTGGGGGCGGAGCGATACCTGGCCGTGTGCTTCCCGCTGCGCGCGCGCTCGCTGGTCACCAGGGGGCGTGTCCGAGCGCTGATCGCGGGGCTGTGGGGCGTGGTCATGCTCAGCGCGGGGCCTGTGTTTGCGCTGGTGGGCGTGGAGCAGTTTGAGGGCGGAGCCAGCGAGTGCCGATGCACACAGTTCGCGCAAACCTCCGGGCTTCTGAAAGCAATGCTGTGGCTCTCTAACCTGTACTTCATCTGTCCGCTCACCGTGCTGTCGCTTCTGTACGGCCTGATCGCTCGCCGCCTGCATCGGCGCACGCACACACACCGAGACCAAACACACCGCCAGACGCTACGCATGATGGGTGAGGAGGATTGTGGGTAATAATGCAATTCAATTGTGGATCGTTAAAGGAGTTGTACAAAATTATGTACTCCGTGTTATTTTGGTATCATTGAGATTATATTGAGTTTTTTATATATATATAATATTATATAATATAGTTTTTATTTTTGTATTTTCCGTTTTCATTTTAAAGTTTTAGTAATTGTATTATTATTACATATGAATATATACTTAATAGATTTTTTTATTTTATTTTTTCATTCATTTAAAAATTAAAACTTGTTTATATTTTAAGTAAATTTTTTGTCATTTTATTAGTTACTATTTGTGTTAAATGTCTATATAGTTTTATTAAATTTGTGTATTTTAGTTAATTTATTACATCAATTTAAACTGAATAAAAATAGTTGCTTTGAAGACTAGCTGAAATAAAATAAAATAAAATATTTTAAGAACAATTTTTGGTCATTTTTAATAGTTATTTTTGTTAAATATATCTATAGTTTTACATTATTTTAGTACAAGTTAAACTTGAATAAATTAGTAAAATGTGTTTCTTTGGCAACTAGATAAAACCAGTTTATTAAATATTTATTTTATTTCAGTTAATGTTTAATTTCATTAAACAATTTTTTTCGTTACTGTTTTTGTTATTTCAGTATTTTTTTGTTTTTGTTACTTAAATCATTTTCATTTATTTTCAAGTTTAATGTTCATTTAGTTTAAGTAAAACTAATTAAATGATTTAAGTAACATTTATCGTTTTGTTAAATATCTGTATTGTTTTATTTATGTTTGAGTTATTTTAGTACATCAAGTTAAGCTAAATAAAAATTAGTTACTTAAGCAACTAGCTTAAATAAAATAAGTTTACGTTTTTACATTTTATGTATTTTTCAGTTATTTTTTATTAGCTTCATTGTTCTTTTTACTACTTATGTCTATAGTTTTTATTATATATTTTTCAATTTTAATGTAATTTTTTGCAGTTTTAGTTATTAGTTAAAATAAATTAAAATAAGCTACCTCGGCAACTAGCTTAAATAATATAAGTTTAAATTTGTACATTTTATTTGTCTTTTTTAGTAATTGTTTATTAGCTACAGTGTTCTTTTTATTACTTATGTCTGTATATTTTTCAATTTTAATTACATTTTTTTTATTTTAGTTTTAGTTATTTTAGTTAAACTAAATGAAAATAAGCTACCTCGGCAACTAGCTGAAATAATATAAGTTTAAGCTTTTCCATCTTTTATGTTATCTCGGTTATCATTTATTTCAAGTAACAATTAGTTGTTATGGTTTTAGTTAACTATAATAACCCAGCATGCTGCTGTACGGTGAATGCTAGCATGAGTAAATGAAGCCGCGGCTCTGGTGTTTAGCTGAACTGTTCCTCTGTTGTGTTGTTTTGTGGCAGTGGTGATCGTGCTGGTGTTCATCTTGTGCTGGCTGCCGTTCCACGTGAGCCGGACGCTGTTTTTGGTCTCGGACTCCAGCCCTCAGCTGTATTACATCAGTCAGTACTTCAACCTGGTGTCTCTGGTGCTGTTTTACGTCAGCGCCGCTGTCAATCCTCTGCTGTATAACATCATGTCCGCTCGCTACCGCGCCAATGTCCTCGCCATGCTGCGGCTGACGGTGGGCTCCACGGACGAGCTGCGTCACAGGGCCCGCACCTCCCCGCTCACCGCCTCGCACTCCAGCACACACTTCTGACCGTGTGTGTGTGTGTGTGTGTGTGTGTGTGTGAGAGAGAGAGAGAGTGTGTGCATGTGAGAGAGAGAGAGAGTGTGTGTGTGAGTGTGGGTGTGTGAGAGAGAGAGCATGTGTGTGTGTGTGTGTGTGTGTGTGTGTGTGTGTGTGTGTGTGTGTGTGTGTGTGTGTGTGTGTGTGTGTGTGTGTAAGTGTGTTTGTGTGTGTGAGAGAGAGTATGTGTGTGCGTGTGTAAGAGTGCGTGCGTGTGAGTGTATGTGTGTGTGCGCATAAGTGTGTGAGAGAGAGTGCGTATGTGAGAGTGTGTGTGCGCGTGTTTGTGTGAGTGTGCATGTGTAAGAGTGCATGCGTGTGAATGTGTGTGTGTGTGTGTGTGTGTGTGTGTAAGAGTATGTGTGTGCGCGTATGTGCGCGAGTGTGTGTGTGTGTGTTTGTGTATGTGTGAGAGAGTGTGTGTTTGTGTGTGGGTGAGAGAGTGGGTGAGAGAGTGTGTGTGTGTGTGTGTGTGTGTGTGTGTGTGTGTGTGTGTGTGTGTGTGTGTGTGTGTGTGTGTGTTAGGCTTGAAACACACTACAGGACTCTAGTGGAAACTAGAGAATGCACTATAACTGTGTGACTGGGATCTGGCCAAACATGTTTGTGTTGATTTGTGTATTTAGGGTGTGCACTCTCTCCTGCGCTCTGCAGATGAACAACAGCCTTTCAGCAACACTATATCTATACTTAATGTGTCTGCATGTGTTTTGAATTGTATTTATTGTGTTGGATGGGGCTTGTTTGGTGGCTATATTGAATAAAAGGCTGTTCTTTGTGACTCTGTGATGTGTTTTATGAAAGCTATAGTGTTGTGAGGGATGAAGATGCTGATGATTGATCGTTCACAGACACTGCTGTCATGGATCCGCACATACAGGTAAATCATTTCTACTTCAACTATGATTTATGACTTTAACTGTAGTTTATGTTCTCTCTGTTTATTTCTAAGGTATTTTAATTATTCCAATGTGGCTATATTAACATTAATATTCATTCAAATAAGTGTTTGTGTTTTGAGATTTCATTTTGGAGACTAATCCAGAGGTGATGTAACCTCAACGGGGTTAGAAATTGTAAGAAAATTGCGTTTTTTCTTTTTTTTGACAGTAAGGAAAAAATAAACCCCAGCCAGCAAATATGACCTAATAAAAATAGAAGAAATAGGAATAGAAATAATACAAAAAAAATTAAAGTAAATGTTTGTAAATTATTTAAAAGTATATTTTCAGACTATAAGATATCCTATTTAAAATGAAAAATGGCGTTTCCAAGCTGCCTGAATCAGATTTATATGATAAAAATACATTTTCATAATTTGTACAAACTGAAGGTGATGTATTGGAGAACTATCCCTGCCAAAAAAAACAATAGATGCCCAACAGAATCCATCACATACCAGTAGACACCATTACGACATATGAGGGTTAGTGAATGATGATAGAATAATTATAAAAATAAATAATTATTATTTATTCAAAGCGCGTTTCGCGAGTCATTTGATTCAGAACGGGCTCTTCAAAGTGCGTTTCGCGAGTCATTTGATTCAGAACGGAGCTTCAAAGCGCGTTTCGCGAGTCATTTGATTCAGAACGGAGCTTCAAAGCGCGTTTCGCGAGTCATTTGATTCAGAACGGAGCTTCAAAGCGCTTTTCGCGAGTCGTTTGGTTCAGAACGGGGCTCTTCAAAGTGCGTTTCGCGAGTCATTTGATTCAGAACGGAGCTTCAAAGCGCGTTTCGCGAGTCATTTTGTTCAGAACGGGGCTTCAAAGCGCGTTTGGCGAGTCATTTGATTCAGAACGGGGCATTAAAGCGCGTTTCGCGAGTCATTTGATTCAAAACTGGGCTTCAAAGCGCGAACAGGACTGAATTGGTAATATAAATACATGGTCCGGATTCAGCTGTGCGTGTGTGTGTGTGTGTGTGTGTGTGTGTGTGTGCGTGTGTGTGTGTGCGTGTGTGTGTGTGGATCCGGTTTCTGTAAAGAAAATTTCTGCTCGGTTCCGGTGCGCTGAAGAAGCGCGTGATTTTGTGCTCCAGGGTCACATATATATATGTGTGTGTGTATTGTGTATATGTATTAAGTATATATAAATACATGCATGTATATATTTAAGAAAAAGTGTTTTGTTTGTATATTCAACATTTATATATAATATACATGTATTTCAAAATATATAGACCTACTTTAACAATTTTCATAAATCATATTTGTGTCCATCGTGCATTCCAGTCAATCCCAATCAAACTGCAAACTTGGGTTATTTTCATTAGGTTAACAATACAGCCAACTAACACAATAACAACATCATAAAAACTTGATTTTTTAATATTTTAAAAACAGTGTTATCTGTTTTTGCAAATAAACTCTTTAACCTTAAACTCCTAACCTCACCAAATATACACAGAACATATGCATAAGTTATGCAAACAAACATGTGATGAATGGTTTGACAGAACTTGTGTAGCCCTCAGCCGTCCCTCTCGAACCTAGTTTTTCAGTCCTGAAATACGTTTTTATCCTTTACAAAATATATCTGTTTTATGTAGGTTTTGTATTTTTTTTGTATTTTATTAACCTTAAATTCGGGATTTTTTTAAATGAATGTTAGCATATTTGCATACATTTTTTTCATCTTTTAAATTTGAGTGACAGGGTAAAGACCAATGATCTGATATCATATTTATATTTTAAAAAATATTACATATTTATGAAAATGTATGCATATGCATATGTTGGGATTAAAATCCAGTATACGATTTTGTTTGTACAAAATACAGTTTTTAAGATATATCTGGATTTTAATCCCAACATATGCATATGCATACATTTTCATAAATATGTGATAGATATAAAATACAAATTTAAAAAGATAAATATGATATAAGATCATTGGTCTTTACCCGTCTCTCACATTTGACTGTGTTTGGGCAAAAAAAAGTCTAAATTATATCAATTTTCCAGCAGAAACATTATTATGTTATAATGTATGTCTAGAGTGTGTGCATGTGTGTGTGCGTGCGTGCGTGTGTGCGCGTGTGTGTGTAAAAGTGTGTGAGTGCTTGTTTGTGCGCACGTGTGTGTGTGTGAGTGCTTGTTTGTGCGGCACGTGTGTGTGTGTGTGTGTGTGTGTGAGTGCTTGTGTGTGCGAGTGCGTGTGTGCGCATGTATGTGCGCGTGTGTGTGTAAAAGTGTGTGAGTGCTTGTTTGTGCGCACGTGTTTGTGTGTGTGTGTGTGTGTGTGAGTGGATCCGGGTTCTGTGAAGTGTCGGCTCGGTTCCGGTGCGCGTGTGTGGCGCTGAAGAAGCGCGTGGTTTCCCGCGCACACGCCGCGTATCCCGCGCAGAACCGACTCTGTTCTGTTATAGTCCATTATTATAGGACTTTCTTACGCTATTGTGTACATTAATATTATTTTCCATGTTCTTGTTTAATAACTTGTTGGGTCGCTAGTTCGAATGCCTCTTTCTCTACACTATCCTATCTTAATAAAGGCAAAATTGCAAAAATGTATCTAACAAAAAATGCTTTATAATCAGTTAATGTATTTTAAAACTAATAATAAATAATTTAATGCAAAATAATATTGATTTAATTGAACTTGTTGAACGGATCGTACCGTGAACTCGAGGATTTTAGCTTTTTCCAGTTTATATGATTGACAAAAAATACAAATCGCTTTGGAAAATTAAAAACATAATGAATGAAGAAGTTATGTTTAAGCGCGCGCGCTGTTGGACGCTCGCGCCTCAGTCGCGTCATCAGCGAGATCTAAGAAACCAAAACTCACAATTTAAACAAGACAATATCATAAACTAGTGCTTTCAAACCATTAATCGATCTAAAATAAACGTGTTTGTTTATAATGTGACCCTGGAGCACAAAAACAGCCATAAGTGGCACTGGTTTATTTATAAATATCAACTTCATACCGTAAATATATCCAAACATAATTTTTGATTATTAATATGCATTGCTAAGAACTTAATTTGAACAACTTTAAAGATGATTTTCTCAATATTGAGATTTTTTGCACCCTCAGATTCCAAATATTGTTCTGTCATAAATGCATCAATGGAAATATGATTTATTCAGCTTTTAGATGATTCATAAATCTCAATAATAATAAAAATTACCTGGATAACTGGTTTTGTGCTCCAGGGTCACATATATATGTGTGTGTGTGTATTGTGTATATTTATTAAGTATATATAAATACATGCATGTATATATTTAAGAAAAAGTGTTTTGTTTGTATATTCAACATTTATATATAATATACATGTATTTCAAAATATATAGACCTACTTTAACAATTTTCATAAATCATATTTGTGTCCATCGTGCATTCCAGTCAATCCCAATCAAACTGCAAACTTGGGTTATTTTCATTAAGTTAACAATGCAGCCAACTAACACAATAACAACATCATAAAAACTTGATTTTTTAATATTTTAAAAACAGTGTTATCTGTTTTTGCAAATAAACTCTTTAACCTTAAACTCCTAACCTCACCAAATATACACAGAACATATGCATAAGTTATGCAAACAAACATGTGATGAATGGTTTGACAGAACTTGTGTAGCCCTCAGCCGTCCCTCTCGAACCTGGTTTTTCAGTCCTGAAATCTGTTTTTATCCTTTAAAATATATATCTGTTTTATGTAGGTTTTGTATTTTTTTGTATTTTATTAACCTTAAATTCTGGATTTTTTCAAATGAATGTTAGCATATTTGCATACATTTTTTTTATTTTTTTTATTTGAGTGACGGGGTAAAGACCAATGATCTGATATCATATTTATATTTAAAAAAATATTTTATATCTATTACATATTTATGAAAATGTATGCATATGCATATGTTGGGATTAAAATCCAGTATACGATTTTGTTTGTACAAAATACAGTTTTTAAGATATATCTGGATTTTAATCCCAACATATGCATATGCATACATTTTCATAAATATGTGATAGATATAAAATACAAATTAAAAAATATAAATATGATATAAGATCATTGGGCTTTACCCGTCTCTCACATTTGACTGTGTTTGGGCAAAAAAAAATCTAAATGATATTCATTTTCCAGCAGAAACATTATTTATGTTATAATGTATGTCTAGAGTGTGTGTACCGTGTGTGTGTGTGTGTGTGTGTGTGTGTGTGTGAGTGTGTGTGTGTATCTGTCTCTGTGTGTGTGTGTGTGTGTGCGTGTGTGTGTGTGTGTGCGTGCGTGTGAGTGTGTGTGTGTATCTGTCTCTGTGTGTGTGTGTGTGCGTGTGTGCGTGTGTGTGCGTGCGTGTGTGTGTGTGTGTGTGTGTGAGTGCGTGTGTGAACGTGTATGTGCGCGCGTGTGTGCGTTCAAAGCGAGTAATTTTATCCGCACCGGGGATAAAAATAATTCCGCAGAGGCAGGGATGCATAGACCAGAGGGGGGGAAATCCCCCCCATCAAATCGCACCCTGGACGCCTATTGTTTACACTACTCTGACATTTTCAAGATTGGAAACGGAGACTTTTAAAAAACGCTGCAGACCCTGTTTTAGTTTGAAAACTCTGGGGTTGTGTTTCAGTGTAAACGGACCAAAACGCAGACTTTTGAAAACGATGGCGTGGCTGCCCACATTCGACCGTGTAAACAATAACATCATGCTCGTTAACATGGAGCAATATATCTGAATATACCCCTAGGGGGATCCCTCTCGCGTCACGCTGGATGTGTTTTCTTTTCTCTCGTCATGCGTCGGCCGCCGTTTTCAAACTGGCACAGCATTTACTATTTAAAAAATGAAAAGGACTTATCCATCTGGCAGCCAAAAGCGGAAAAAAGCAAGAAAAGGAGGAAAAAGAGGAAACATGACAGCGGTAAGTTAAGTGATGGAGATAATATTGACTTAATGATAATTATATGACAAACAAATGTGTTTGTTGTTAATTCTAGCTTATTTTTGTTTAATTATTTGCTATATGAAATACTAGTCCAATTACTTCTAGGGTTACTGGGAAACAGGTTAGCTAGGGTTGCACTTAGCAGCAGCATGTATTATATAGCAATTAGCAGGTATTAATGTAGGCTGCATTAGAATAGGTGGTACCGGGAAAGACGCGCAAATCACCGCTTGGCAAGTTTCGGTAACGTTACTGTGTCTTGCTGCCAGTGGGGAGCTCACGAAACAATATAAATAAATATCGTTATATTTACTTAGTTGACTTTTTTTTTTAGATCTTCTACATTAAATTAGTTGAGTTAACATAATTAGTTGTCAACAAACAATGAACTAATAGTTAATCAACTTTAAATTAAAGTAAAAAGATTAAATTAAAATGCTAATCATATATTTCTGCATGCAGGAGCATTACTTAAGTTCCTGTCACTCACCACCAGATTCCCCAGTTCCTTCTCCTGACAGTGAAAATGATAAGTTCAGTGTCAGATATAGTGTTACTTACTATATCAATAGAATTACTTGCATTATCCAACTCTTCTATTAAATGAGTTAACGTAGCTAGTTGATAAATTAAGATGCTAACCATATATTTCCATAGGAGTATTGCTTAAGTCTCTATCATCACTGCCTCAGACAGAAGATACCCCAGTCCATATGAAGGTCTTTGAATATGGAGGACACAGTGACAGCATTTGCTGCAGCTAAGGCTCGTAAGCACCATTTTTAAGGTGACAATCCGTTACTGTAAATATGAAGATTGTTCAGTATCTTCAAGATTGTATTGTACAGTATTATATCTTCTGCCATGAAGATGATTACAATTTTGTTAAAGAATAAGCACATTGTTTTAAAAAAAATAACTATTTATGTTATATTATGTGTTTTGACTACTTTTTGTATGTTGTATAAATATATATCTAGGTAACAAAGATATATTAACAAAATAATATTTTAGAAGGGCCTTGTCTATAATTTTGCCTGCCCCCCCCCATCTTGGTTCGCCTCTGGGTCTACATATACATATCAATGGTTGGACCTGGTCTTGTGACATGCGTTTTCAGTTGTGTAAACGAAGATGGTTACTGAAACGCAGTGTACACAGGGCCTTATAAGGACTGTTTATAGACTGTTTGTGTTTGTCCTTATCAACGGCACACATTCAAATTATGTCCCGTGTCTGATTATTCATCCCTGAGGGACACTCATGAATATCAGCTGTGTAAAAACAAATTAAAAACAATATGCAAATTAAAATGGAAAAAATTACAATGTTACACAACGCTGGAGATAAACAGAGCAAAGGAGTATTATCAGTCGTTATAAAATCTTTCAAAACAATTAATAAAAAATAACCCAAAATGTGCTTGTGCTTTCAGACCTCATTATTCTCATCGAAGTATCAACTTTATCTCAGATGTTTCCCTGAAGAAATTAAAAAGAGGATGCAAACGAGTCAACAATCCAGTCGAGAGCTGTACAATGAATGTGAAGCTGAAGTACAAACATCAGGAAAACCTCAGTAAAAGTATTTCATTTTTCACTATTTCATCTCATTGACACACACACACACACACACACACACACACACACACACACACACACACACACACACACACACACACACACAAACACACACTTGCCATCTACATTGCATAGACTTCTATTGTTTACATATATATAGCTAGTTATAATCATTATAACCCAGCCTTAACCCACACTCTAACCCTAAGACACAACTTTATGCATTTAATAAATAATACAAATATTTCATTTTATACTGTTTTTACAAATGAGGATTCTCCAAATGGAGGTTTTGTCATGTTTAACTCACTTATGGTTACATATTTGACCCCAAAATGTGGTTAAAGCAAGACAGTACTAGTGTATAAGGTACAAATATGAAATAACAGACATAACCATATCTCCCTAGTTAATTCAACACTGTACATCAAGACAACTGTTTTGTATTACACCTTTTATGGAATGTCAGGTTTAAATATGAAAATAAGGCCTTTTCTAATTAAACATGCACTAATCTGCTTCCAGCAAATACATCTGAACATTGGATGAAATCTGATCCAAAATTCTTGGAAACAGGAAAGTGCTGCTGAAGCGGAGGAAATAAACCTTTGAAGATACGGATTGGAATTGAAATCTAAAGACACAAATAATAAGTGTAATAGAATAAACCAAGTGTGTATTCTGTTTTATTTCCACCGGTGTAAACACACACAACAGAGAACAGATGAACACACTCTCTCTTGTTCAGTGCGGTTGTCTTTGGGCACGAAAGAAGGAAACAAACCACAGAAGGGAGTTTTTCAGGGAAAGCAGAGATGGGAGGAGCAGAAAGAGAGACGATCGGTGATATCAGTCTGTCCTGATAAAAGAAGAAACACACACACCTGAATCACAACATCTACAGGTAAGACTCTCTGAGTTAAGATGATGCTTATATAACATTATAAACATTACATTAATATTATATCTGTTCATGAAATATGTTTTACTGTAAATTTAACTTAAATCTGTAAATCCTAAAATATTGCTGCTGTGTTTTTAACTGATAAATTATTTTACTGTAAGTTTGATGTATTTTCACACTTAATCATGACACGTCAGCTTCAGGAGCTTCATGTGTGTATTTATTACTGAAGGAGAATCTAATAAGCAATGATAAAGCAGAAATGTTATGATCTGATGTTCTGGATCTGGTCAGATGTTCAGCGTCTGCATCATTTATTGAGACTGATTTGTGTTTTTCTCTCAGAAATGGAGAGAATCTGGTTGCTGATGTTGATGACAGGTGAGTGCTTGACTAGTACTAGTGTTGATAGTTAGTGTTAGTGCTGTGCTGACAGTGTTCAAGTGTGTTTCAATGATTCCTGTAGAGATTGAGCTGCTACTGAAATAAACCCCGTAAAAACCACGAAACATCATCAGTGTTTCCCACGAGTCCTCGAGACTGTGCCGGCCTGGAGATTTCAGTCCAAATTAGAGCTTTTAACTCATGCATGTGAACATACTGAGAAATACTTATTGAAATTGTTCTATTCTAAAATTATATATACAGTGGGGCAAAAAGTATTTAGTCAGCCACCAATTGTGCAAGTTCTTCCACTTAAAAAGATGAGAGAGGCCTGTAATTTTCATCATAGGTATACCTCAACTATGAGAGACAAAATAAGAAAAGATAATCCAGAAAATCACATTGTAGGATTTTTTAAGAATTTATTTGCAAATTATGGTGGAAAATAAGTATTTGGTCACCTACAAACAAGCAAGATTGCTGGCTCTCACAGACCTGTAACTTCTTCTTTAAGAGGCTCCTCTGTCCTCCACTCGTTACCTGTATTAATGGCATCTGTTTGAACTCGTTATCAGTATAAAAGACACCTGTCCACAACCTCAAACAGTCACACTCCAAACTCCACTATGGCCAAGACCAAAGAGCTGTCAAAGGACACCAGAAACAAAATTGTAGACCTGCACCAGGCTGGGAAGACTGAATCTGCAATAGGTAAGCAGCTTGGTGTGAAGAAATCAACTGTGGGAGCAATTATTAGAAAATGGAAGACATACAAGACCACTGATAATCTCCCTCGATCTTTGGCTCCACGCAAGATCTCACCCCGTGGGGTCAAAATGATCACAAGAACTGTGAGCAAAAATCCCAGAACCACACGGAGTGACCTAGTGAATGACCTGCAGAGAGCTGGGACCAAAGTAACAAAGGCTACCATCAGTAACACACTGCGCCGCCAGGGACTCAAATCCTGCAGTGCCAGACGTGTCCCCCTGCTTAAGCCAGTACATGTCCAGGCCCATCTGAAGTTTGCTGGAGAGCATTTGGATGATCCAGAAGAGGATTGGGAGAATGTCATATGGTCAGATGAAACCAAAATAGAACTTTTTGTTAAAAACTCAACTTGTCGTGTTTGGAGGAGAAAGAATGCTGAGTTGCATCTAAAGAACACCATACCTACTGTGAAGCATGGGGGTGGAAATATCATGCTTTGGGGCTGTTTTTCTGCAAAGGGACCAGGACGACTGATCTGTGTAAAGGAAAGAATGAATGGGGCCATGTATCATGAGATTTTGAGTGAAAACCTCCTTCCATCAGCAAGGGCATTGAAGATGAAACGTGGCTGGGTCTTTCAGCATGACAATGATCCCAAACACACCGCCCGGGCAACGAAGGAGTGGCTTCGTAAGAAGCATTTCAAGGTCCTGGAGTGGCCTAGCCAGTCTCCAGATCTCAACCCCATAGAACATCTTTGGAGGGAGTTGAAAGTCCGTGTTGCCCAGCGACAGCCCCAAAACATCACTGCTCTAGAGGAGATCTGCATGGAGGAATGGGCCAAAATACCAGCAACAGTGTGTGAAAACCTTGTGAAGACTTACAGAAAACGTTTGACCTCTGTCATTGCCAACAAAGGGTATATAACAAAGTATTGAGATGAAATTTTGTTATTGACCAAATACTTATTTTCCACCATAATTTGCAAATAAATTCGTTAAAAATCCTACAATGTGATTTTCTGGATTTTTTTTCTTATTTTGTCTCTCATAGTTGAGGTATACCTTTGATGAAAATTACAGGCCTCTCGCATCTTTTTAAGGGGGAGAACTTGCACAATTGGTGGCTGACTAAATACTTTTTTGCCCCACTGTACATGCATGTGTGTTCATATATTATGCAAACAAAAACATATTTTGGCTGCGATTAATTGTTTGAGAGCACTACTGAAGACTATAAAACAAGAGAAAAGACTCAGTAAGAAAGTGATATTTGCAGTGTGTGTGTGTGTGTGTGAGCGAGCGTGTGTGTGTGTGTGTGTGTGTGTGTGTGTGTGTGTGTGCGTGTGTGTGTGTGTGTGTGTGTGTGTGTGTGTGTGCGTGCGTGCGTGCGTGCGTGTGTGTATGTGTGCGTGCGTGCGTGTGTGTATGTGTGCGTGTGTGTGTGTGTGTGTGTGTGTGTGTGTGTGTGTCTCTGTGTGTGTGTGTGTGTGTGTGTGTGTGTGTGTGTGTGTGTGTGTGTGTGTGTGTGTCTCTGAGTGTGTGTGTGTGTGTGTGTGTGTGTGTGTGTGTGTGTGTGTGTGTGTGTGTCTCTGTGTCTCTGTGTCTCTGAGTGTGTGTGTATGCGCGCGCGCACGTGTGTGTGTGTGATGAAGACCTCATGAATCGACCTGCTCCTGATCTCCAGCGGTGGGCGGCACAGAAGAGGAACTCGCCTCGCCGCACATGTCCTGCAGGACCCTGATGATGATGATGATGATGAAGCAGCTCTGAGCGCTCCTCCACAGACATGGATGTGCTGGACGGTTCTGGATCCGGATGGGATTGCTGCGGGAACCGATCGGACTGGGAGGACTGGGAAGACCACTCGCTCTTCACCTACACCGAACTGCTGGTGTTAACGGCTCTGTGTGTGCCGCTGCTGCTGCTCGGCCTGCTGGGAAACACCCTGACCATGCTGGTGGTGTGGCGACGCCCACAAATGAGAAGCACCACCTACCTGTACCTGAGCAGCATGGCCCTATCAGATGTGCTCATTCTGCTGCTGATGCCTCTGGATCTCTACAAGGTGTGTCTTTAAAACCTCGCTCGTCTCTGGCAGTGCTGGGTGTAATTACTTACTGTAATTAATTAATTACAGTAAGGGTTTACTCTGCATGCAATGTAATTGAACATAATACAGACTGTTGAACATTTATATACAATACAATGCACTGGCTACCAGCTTCAGCAGATTTATGAGTTTTCTTAACTTGTTTATTTTAAGTTTATTAACTCAAAAATAAGTTGAGAACTCAAAAATCTGCTTAAGCTGGTTGCCTTAAATTTTAAATTTGCTCAGCTTTTTTTACAGTAGTGAATTTAACAAGTCTAATATTAAAATGCATGCTTTTTATGCATCCCATCTCACTTTAAATACTTTGGTGGGTTAAAAAACTCCTTAACTTTAACCGTCCCGTATACGGGAGGCATAATTTTACTTCAATATATTACCATTTAATCATAACTATATATCGCTGGAAAGGTCAAAGACTCCTAAATAGATATTTGACCACTGTTTGTTGTTAAAAAATTATGTAGGAGCAGTAATAGATTAATTTATGACAAGAATGCACCTCAAAACATATACACCATAACGGGAGTGCTGACCTTTGACACAAAAATTATATTAGTTTTCTTTTTATCCTATCACGTGTTTTAGCAATCATTATTTGAAAGCTTAAAACCTCAGGATCCCGTGAAACCCGTTTTGAAATCGGACATTGCGTTAACATAGAAATGGTACTTTAAAATATTTTAGCAGGCCCCTCCCCTTAGTGGGAGGAGTCATATTCTAAACTCAAATCTTGACAACACGCATGTCATCGGAAACGTCTCAGCCTCACGATTACATATTTGGTGGTTATTTTGTGATAGGTGTAACGGTGAGAGAGAAATATATAAATATGTGACAGAAAATGCGTTAAAACAAATTAAATGCGTTTGGATGGCACCCGGTGGCTGTTTGTGGTATAACGCCTGAACAAAATTGCATAGTAACCTCATTTTTTTTTTACTTAAAATTTGGAACAAATTTTTTTTGGTAAAATACAAATAGTACAGTTAATTTTATTTACAGTAAATTTAAATTTAATATAATTTTTTTTCGTAATTTTTTTTTCAATGATTTCACTTATCACGCAATTATCTGCTGATTGTCTTCTTTAAAAACAGACCAACATTAGGTCAACCTTAATCCAACCCATAAACTTAACAACTACTTTACTAAGTATTAATAAGCAGTAATTAGGAGTATATTGAGGTAGAAGTCATCGTGAGAATTGGACTCCAATCTAAAGTGTGACCGGAATAATTTATGTAGTTACTTGAAATAATTAAAAGATATGTTTCATGTCTATCCTCGTATCATTAACTTATTGAGGTTGATGATTTAGAAAGTAACGAGTAATTAAAAACTTTTTGGAGAGAGTAATTTGTGGTTCATTTAAACAACTTTAAAGGTGATTTTTCTCAATATTTTGATTAGTTTTTTTGTGCATCCTCCGATTCACGATCTTTAAATATTTGTATCTCAGGCAAATTTGTATATGATGCATGAATCTGTTTCGAAAAATTGACCTTTATAACTGGTTTTGTGCTCCGGGGTCACATGCAAATCAATAAGTTTTGCGCAACTGAGTGGTCGAATTGCTGCTAATCGTTGTCAGGTTTCGTGCGTTTAATGCATATATTAGTATTATTATTTATTTTGTGTTTATATCTCACAATTCAGACTTTTTTGACTCCCATTTCTGAAGAGAAAAAAATAATCTGAATTCTGAGATTAGCTTTTTTTTTTCTGTTCTGGAAACTATACAAAAAAAATGTGTAAGATATAAACTCGTAATTACGAGAAAAAAGTTCTAAGTTTACAGTATATCTCATAACTTATTTAAAATTATTTAAAAATATTTCATAATTAAAACTTTTTTAAGAATTGTGAGTTCGGAATAAATAAAGATATTTGCGACTTTTTAAAAATTTAGCTAATTTTGACATAAAGCAGTCTGAATTGTGAGATAAGAAGTTGAAATTACCGTTTTTATTTTTTTAATCGGTAACTAATGTGTCTCACTAGTGTGCGCACTATGATCAGATTTGTCGCGAATGTTGATCTTTTGTCTTGTATTGTGTTTTAAACATTTCTAGCCAAACAATCGACCACGGACCTGGTGTTTGTATTAGTTCTTCTTTATTTTTTTAACGTGCATTAATGTATGTTGTGGTTTTCTCTCGCAGCTGTGGCGGTTTCGTCCGTGGATGCTAGGTGACGCCGTGTGCAAGCTGTCGATGTTCGTGGGCGAATGCTGCACGTTTTCGTCCATCCTGCACATGACGGCGTTGGGGGCGGAGCGATACCTGGCCGTGTGCTTCCCGCTGCGCGCGCGCTCGCTGGTCACCAGGGGGCGTGTCCGAGTGCTGATCGCGGGGCTGTGGGGCGTGGCCATGCTCAGCGCGGGGCCTGTGTTTGCGCTGGTGGGCGTGGAGCAGTTTGAGGGCGGAGCCAGCGAGTGCCGATGCACACAGTTCGCGCAAACCTCCGGGCTTCTGAAAGCCAAGCT
>CM049864.1:10000-87500 GCA_027474115.1 Schizopygopsis malacanthus | reverse complement strand
GATCGGAGCGGGCTCTGGAGCGGAATGCGTGGGCTCCCGGACCGTAGCGGAATGCGTGGGCTCCCGGACCGGAGCGGAATGCGTGGGCTCCCGGAACGGAGCGGAATGCGTGGGCTCCCGGAACGGAGCGGAATGCGTGGGCTCCCGGAACGGAGCGGAATGCGTGGGCTCCCGGATCGGAGCGGGCTCTGGAGCGGACTCTGTCGGCTCCCGGAACGGAGCGGGCTCTGGAGCGGACTCCTTGGGCTCCCGGATCGGAGCGGGCTCTGGAGCGGACTCCTTGGGCTCCCGGATCGGAGCGGGCTCTGGAGCGGACTCCGTGGGCTCTCGGATCGGAGCGGGCTCTGGAGCGGACTCCGTGGGCTCCCGGATCGGAGCGGGCTCTGGAGCGGAATACGTGGGCTCCCGGATCGGAGCGGGCTCTGGAGCGGACTCTGTCGGCTCCCGGAACGGAGCGGGCTCTGGAGCGGACTCTGTCGGCTCCCGGAACGGAGCGGGCTCTGGAGCGGACTCTGTCGGCTCCCGGAACGGAGCGGGCTCTGGAGCGGACTCTGTCGGCTCCCGGAACGGAGCGGGCTCTGGAGCGGACTCTGTCGGCTCCCGGAACGGAGCGGGCTCTGGAGCGGGCTCTGTCGGCTCCCGGAACGGAGCGGGCTCTGGAGCGGACTCTGTCGGCTCCCGGAACGGAGCGGGCTCTGGAGCGGACTCTGTCGGCTCCCGGAACGGAGCGGGCTCTGGAGCGGACTCTGTCGGCTCCCGGAACGGAGCGGGCTCTGGAGTGGACTGCGTCGGCCCCCGGAACGGAGTGGGCTCTGGAGCGGACTCTCTGGTCTCTTGGAACGGAGCGGGCTTTGGAGCGGACTCAACCCTGAAGGCGGAGCCGGTTAAATTCAGAGCCAGGTTGATGTAATCCTCCAACAATGCCTCTTGAGCCCAGTATGGCATCATGGACTTAAAGGGGTCGGCCAGGCCTCCCCAGAAGATGATCATGAGGCAGGTCTTATCTGTAGCTGACTGGTGAGCCATTCCCAAGAAGTCCTCTGCGTACTCCTCGATGCTCCGGTCTCCTTGCCGGATAGAAAGGAACTTCCCTGCTGGACCCATGTTTGCTGGTTAGATTCTGTCACGGGACAGCTAGGAAGCCCGTGGAGAAATGGAGATCTGGGTCCAAATGCAGGTCAGCAAGTTCTTTTTAATAAATAAAAGGCCAACAGGCAAAAACAAAACGTACTCTGTAACAGTAAACAGGAACACAGACAAACCTATACATACATAATCACATCTGCATCAACAGCATGTGAGTAGCAATCTAACCAGGCAGAGGGATGGAAATGAGGTGCATATATAGTCCACAGTGATTGAGACCAGCTGGGAAGTGATGAGTTGCAAATAGGGAACAGCTGAGGATGTGCTTAGTGACAGGTGTGTGGAATGAAGGAGAAATGAGTCCAAGAGGAAGAGAGATGGCGACCTCTAGTGGTGAGAGGGAGGAACGCCGGCCTGGACTCATGACACATACCAGTAGACACCATTACGACATATGAGGGTGAGTGAATGATGATAGAATGATAATATTTTAATAAATAATTATAATAATAAATAAATAATAATTATTTATTCAAAGCGCGTTTCGCGAGTCATTTGGTTCAGAACGGAGCTTCAAAGCGCGTTTCACGAGTCATTTGATTCAGAACGGAGCTTCAAAGCGCGTTTCGCGAGTCATTTGATTCAGAACGGAGCTTCAAAGCGCGTTTCACGAGTCATTTGATTCAGAACGGAGCTTCAAAGCGCGTTTCACGAGTCATTTGATTCAGAACGGGGCTTCAAAGCGCGTTTGGCGAGTCATTTGGTTCAGAACGGAGCTTCAAAGCGCGAACAGGACTGAATTGGTATAAACTAAATACATGGTCTGGTTTCAGCTCCAGGGTCTCCAGACGCGCGCGCGTGTGTGTGTGTGTGTGTGTGTGTGTGTGTGTGTGTGTGTGGATCCGGTTTCTGTAAAGTGTCGGCTCGGTTCCGGTGCGCTGAAGAAGCGCGTGATTTTGTGCTCCAGGGTCACATATATATGTGTGTGTGTGTATTGTGTATATTTATTAAGTATATATAAATACATGCATGTATATATTTAAGAAAAAGTGTTTTGTTTGTATATTAAACATTTATATATAATATACATGTATTTCAAAATATATAGACCTATTTTAACAATTTTCATAAATCATATTTGTGTCCATCGTGCATTCCAGTCAATCCCAATCAAACTGCAAACTTGGGTTATTTTCATTAGGTTAACAATACAGCCAACTAACACAATAACAACATCATAAAAACATGATTTTTGAATATTTTAAAAACAGTGTTATCTGTTTTTGCAAATAAACTCTTTAACCTTAAACTCCTAACCTCACCAAATATACACAGAACATATGCATAAGTTATGCAAACAAATTTAAATATTATTTATATAGTTTTATTTTTATTTTTTTTATTAACCTTAAAATCTGGATTTTTTTTAATGAATGTTAGCATATTTGCATACATTTTTTTCATTTTTTTTTCATTTGAGTGACAGGGTAAAGACCAATGATCTGATATCATATTTATATTTAAAAAAATATTTTATATCTATTACATATTTATGAAAATGTATGCATATGCATATGTTGGGATTAAAATCTAGTATACGATTTTGTTTGTACAAAATACAGTTTTTAAGATATATCTGGATTTTAATCCCAACATATGCATACATTTTCATAAATATGTGATAGATATAAAATACAAATTTAAAAATATAAATATGATATCAGATCATTGGTCTTTACCCGTCACTCACATTTTACTGTGTTTGGGCAAAAAAAAGTCTAAATTATATCAATTTTCCAGCAGAAACATTATTTATGTTATAATGTATGTCTAGAGTGTGTGTGTGTGTGTGTGTGCGTGCGTGTGTGTGTGTGTGTGTGCGTGCGTGCGCGTGTGCGCACACGTGTGTGTGAGTGCGTGTGTGCGCGTGTGTGTGTAAAAGTGTGTGAGTGCTTGTTTGTGCGCACATGTGTGTGTGTGTGTGTGTGTGTGTGTGTGTGTGTGTGTGTGTGTGTGTGTGTGTGAGTGCTTGTGTGTGCGGACATGTGTGTGTGTGTGTGTGTGTGCGCGAGTGCCTGTGTGCGCGTGTGTGTGTGTGCGTGTGTGTGTGTGCGTGTGTGTGTGTGTGTGTGTGTGCGTGAGTGCTTGTGTGTGCGGACATGTGCGTGTGTGTGTGCGTGTGTGCGTGTGTGCGCGTGTGTGTGCGTGTGCATGTGTGTGTGTGTGTGTGTGTGTGTGATTGCTTGTGTGTGCGCACGCGTGTATGTGCGCGCGTGTGTGTGTAAAAGCGCGTTTCACGAGTCATTTGATTCAAAACGGGGCTTCAATATCACGCGCAGAACCGACTCTGTTCTGTTAAAGCCTATTATTATAGGACTTTCTTATGCTATTGTGTACATTAATATTATTTTCCATGTTCTTGTTTAATAACTTGTTGGGTCGCTAATTCGAATGTCTCTTTCTCTAGTAATACACAGTTATGACACCCCCCCCCCCCCCACACACACACACACTCTCACTCTCTCTCTTTCACACACACACACACACACACACACACACTCTCTCACACACACACACACACACACACACATACACACCCACACACACACACACACACACACTCTCTCTTTCTTTCACACACACACACACACACACACACACACACTCTCTCTCTCTCTTTCACACACACACACACACACACACACATACGCACTTACACGTACTCAAGATTGAAAACGGAGACTTTTAAAAATGCTGCAGACCCTGTTTTAGTTTGAAAACTCTGGGGTTGTGTTTCAGTGTAAACGGACCAAAACGCAGACTTTTGAAAACGATGGCGTGGCTGCCCACATTCGACCGTGTAAACAATAACATCATGCTCGTTATTGTGCTCATAGATATGTATAGGTAGATTCCCCATTCGACCGCTCCAAGCACACAGATCTTAATAATAGGGTCTTCCTATACATATCAATGGTTGTACCTGGTCTTGTGACATGCGTTTTCAGTTGTGTAGTGTAAACGAAGATGGTTACTGAAACGCAGTGTACACAGGGCCTTAACCTGTTTGTTTTTGTCCTTTAATATCAACGGCACACATTCAAATTCTGTCCCGTATCTGATTATTCATCCCTGAGGGACACTGGTACATTCATGAATATCAGCTGTGTAAAAACAAAGTAAAAACAATATGTAAATTAAAATGAAAAAAATTCAAATGTTCAAGTTCAAGTTTCAAGTTTGTTTTATTTATATAGCACATTTAAAAACAGCAAGCACAGCTGACCAAAGTGCTGAACAAACAAAAACATAAAACACAGTACAACCCACAGATTCATACCATAAACTCACAATGAATTAAAAGCCAAAGAAAAGAAATAGGTTTTAAGAGCAGATTTAAAAACAGTTAAAGACTGTGCCGATCTGATGTAGGCTGGAAGGCTGTTCCACAGCAACCGCAAATGTTACACAACGCTGGAGATAAACAGTGGAAAGGAGTATTATCAGTCGTTAAATTAAATTACCCAAAATGTGCTTGTGTTATTTCAGACCTCATTATTCTCATCAAACCATCAACTTTATCTCAGATGTTTCCCAGAAGAAATTAAAAAGAGGATGCAAACGAGTCAACAATCCAGTCGAGAGCTGTACAATGAATGTGAAGCTGAAGTACAAACATCAGGAAAACCTCAGTAAAAGTATTTAATTCTTCACTATTTCATCTCATTGACACACACACAAACACACACTTGCCATCTACATTGCATAGACTTCTATTGTTTAGATATATATAGCTAGTTATAAACATTATAACCCAGCCTTAACCCACACTCTAACCATAACCCACAACTTCCTGCATTTAATAAATAATACAAATATTTAATTTTATACTGTTTTTACAAATGAGGATTCTCCAAATGTCATGTTTAACTCACTTCTGGTTACATATTTGTCCCCAAAATATGTTTAAAGCAAGACAGTAAGGTACAAATATGGCCATAAATGGTCAGGTTTAAATATGAATATTTGGCCTTTTCTAATTAAACATGCACTAATCTGCTTCCAGTAAATACATCTGAACATTGGATAAAGTCAGATCCAAAATTCTTGGAAACAGAAAAGTGCTGCTGAAGCGGAGGAAATAAACCTTTGAAGATACGGATTGGAATTGAAATCTAAAGACACAAATAATAAGTGTAATAGAATAAAGCAAGTGTGTATTATGTTTTATTTCCACCGGTGTAAACACACACAACAGAGAACAGATGAACACACTCTCTCTTGTTCAGTGTGGTTGTCTTTGGGCAAGAAAGAAGGAAACAAACCACAGAAGGGAGTTTTTCTGTCGAGGGAAAGCAGAGATGGGAGGAGCAGAAAGAGAGACGATCGGTGATATCAGTCTGTCCTGATAAAAGAAGAAACACACCTGAATCACAACATCTACAGGTAAGACACTCGGAGTTAAGATGATGCTTATATAACATTATAAACATTACATTAACATTATATCTGTTCATGAAATATGTTTTACTGTAAATGTAACTTAAATCTGTAAATCCTAAAATATTGCTGCTGTGTTTTTAACTGATAAATTATTTTACTGTAAGTTTGATGTATTTTCACACTTAATCATGACACGTCAGCTTCAGGAGTTCATGTGTGTATTTATTACTGAAGGAGAATCTAATAAGCAATGATAAAGCAGAAATGTTATGATCTGATGTTCTGGATCTGGTCAGATGTTCAGCGTCTGCATCATTTATTGAGACTGATTTGTGTTTTTCTCTCAGAAATGGAGAGAATCTGGTTGCTGATGTTGATGACAGGTGAGTGCTTGACTAGTACTAGTGTTGATAGTTAGTGTTAGTGCTGTGCTGACAGTGTTCAAGTGTGTTTCAATGATTCCTGTAGAGATTGAGCTGCTACTGAAATAAATCCCGTAAAAAACACAAAACATCATCAGTGTTTCCCACGAGTCCTGTAGACTGTGCCGGCCTGGAGATTTCAGTCCAAATTAGAGCTTTTAACTCATGCATGTGAAGATACTGAGAAATACTTATTGAAATTGTTTGATTATAAAATTATATATAGCTATATCTATATATATAGATGGGTGTGTGTGTGTGTGTGTGTGTGTGTGTGTGTGTGTGTGTGTGTGTGTGTGTGTGTGTGTGTGTGTGTGTGTGTGTGTGTGTGTGTGTGTCTGTGTGTGTGTGCATGTTTATGTGGTTTATGAGGACACACATTTGTATAATGACATGGGTATGACAGGTATAACAAGGAAAAGGTGATTTTTGGGGGAAAGTAGAAATGCAAAGTCTCCTGTGAGGGCTAAGTTTAGGTGTAGAGCAATAACACATACAGTTTATACAGTGTGTGTGTGTGTGTGTGTGTGTGTGTGTGTGTGTGTGTATTGTACCGAACAGTTGTATTAAAATAGCAATATATTTCTAATAAAGCACTATACAAAATATATTTAAAAGATGTAAAATACAATATTGCAGTAAGTTTTTCAAGAAGATACTATTTCAGTCTTTGTACTTTACATTTCACATTCAATTCAACGTGACATTTGCTGATTCTTTGTAATTATTTGTAATATTTACTAGCAATTTCTGAATAAATGTTTAAAAAAAAAAAGTATGATTATTTTCATTATTATTATATTTAAATATAATACATTTGCCTTCTGAATGTGATGTGATAGCATTTCTATCACAACTAAAACAGGTTTGAGTCGACTTTCAAGTTAAAGTCGATGCATAGAATTAATTTTGGTCATTGAAAAGGGGTTGGAGCTCATCATTTTGCTCTGGAAATGCCCCACATTGATGGGTTTAACTTTAAAACGCACTCAGTTTTCTTCCACTAGAGGTCCACAGTGTCACCAAATCCTGTGGAAACACTGAACGTACAAAAGCACCATTCAGAGCACTTGATCAAACACACACTGACACTCTGAGCTCTTGAAACACAGTGTTGATATAATGAGTCTGATATCTGTGTGAATGTGTCTCTCCTCAGCCGTGGTCAGTTCATCTCCGCGTCAGTATCACTTTGTGAATCAGAAGATGAACTGGACTGAAGCTCAGAGTTACTGCAGAGAGAAACACACAGATCTGGTCACTATCAATGACATACAAGAACAGAATGACATAAAACAGCTCATAAACAGTGTCTCTGGCCGTGTCTGGATTGGGCTGAAGAGCACAAACACATGGATTTGGTCTCTGAGTGACCCGGACTTCTACAGAAGAGATGAGTCTCAGTATAGAAACTGGGGACCAAAACAACCAGGTGGAGATGGAGACTGTGTTTATATGAATGATGTTGATGGAAAATGGCATGATATAAAGTGTGATACCAAAAAGCATTTCATCTGCTATAATGGTGAGATCAGCTGTATGTTTCATATCTGATACAATTTGCATTATTAATTAATCAAACTGCTTATAATTTTTTTTATGAGAAACTGATTTAAGTTTGCAACATTGACAGTTATTTTATCACAATGATGCTGCTTTGAAACAACATGTATTTTGAATAATATGTTTTAATAGTAAAATAATTATTATAATTCTAAAAACATGATCACAACAAGGTGATAAATGTGTTAAATGACATACTGAGTATTTTATTTTCCAAAAAATTACACTTTTAGTTTTTAAAACTAAAGACACAATTGCATTTGTATATATGTCTACAGCAGTTTTTTATTATTATGATTTAACTGTAAATTAATATCAGACTAAATGTCTTTCTGTTTTAAAGCCAGTACAGGATTCGTCCCTGTACAGGAGGAAAAGAACTGGACTGATGCTCAGAAATACTGCAAAGAGAAACACACAGATCTGGTCAGTGTGAGGAATGAGACTGAGAATAATCAGATCAAGACCATCATAAACCAGGACCTAACTTCACATAATAAAGCCTGGATCGGTCTGTACAGATTCTGGGTTTGGTCTGATAACAGCACCGCTTCATTCACACACTGGAAGTCTGGTGAACCCAATATCGGAGCTAAACAAGACAGCATCTGCACATCGACTGGTATGAGTAATGGAGGACGCTGGACAGACGAGGACTGTACATATTCATATCCCTTCGTGTGTTATGATGGTGAGTACATCAATCATCTGATCTGCTGAACATCTACATGTCAAACTACAGAAACTCATCATTATTACAGTACGACTGCACTATTCCTTTAAACCAGCAATTCCCAGAGTTTCTGTCAGTGAACGTATTTCTTCAAGTCTTTAAATTAATCTTTCAATAATTTGACAAAACATTCACACATTCATGGTTCTCTGATGTCAGTTAATGATCATAAGACATAATATAAATAATAATAATAATACAAATAATAATAATACATAAATATAATAATACATAAATAATAGTAATAATAATGAATAATAATAGTAATAATAATAAAATAATAAATAACATTAATAATTATTAATAATAATTAATTAAATAATAATAATAATTATTATTATTAATAATAATAAAATAAACAATAATAATTAATAATAATGACTTCAGTTAATGATCACAAGACATGCAGCTGAACAAATTCAATTATATTCAAGCTTTTTTTTTATTCGTCACATACTCAATTATGCAGGATTTAATCAGTAGTGAAATGTAAATCAGTTCAGGTCCGCTCAATGGACAGTGCAAAATATGTAACACAACACAAGAGTATATATATATATATATATATATATAAATATTAGTAAAAAATTATAAGAAAAAATAAAGAGTAAAATGTGCTATAAAAAAGTGCTATGCAGTATACTGTGGATTTAATAAATAATAATAGAAACAGGGATGTGCAAGAGGAATGTGCAAACAGGTTGTACCGGGTATACACATAGCAGCAATATGGATGATAGTGAATATTTAACAGTTTATTAAATTGAGTTTGTGTTAAGGAGCCTGATGGCCTGAGGGAAGAAGCTCCTCCTCAGTCTCTCAGTTTTTGCCATCATGCTCCTGAAGCGCTTGCCAGATGGCAGTAAACAGAAAAGATGGTTACCGGGGTGATTCGAGTCCTTGATGATTTTAGCAGCTCTGCTTCTGCAGCGTTTGAGGTAGATGTCCTGCAGAGAGGGGAGAGCAGACCCTGAGATGCGTTCAGCTAAGCGCACGACTCTCTGTAGAGCTTTGCAGTCCTGGTTTGTGGCGTTACTATACCACACTGAGATATAACTCCAGTTATAAAAATGAAAGCAGATATTGCTGTTGTTAATTCCACTGTCATGTACAGTTAAATCATTTTATTCTACACTACAAGTTAAAATACTGATATTGATGTTTTAAATTCTTCAGTTTCAAACTTTTTAATCCTCAGGCGTTTGTTTTGGTGAATATTAGTGAAAAGCTGTAGACATTAAAAAAGTTGGAAATTATGTAAATTGGTAAATAAAGTAAACTTATCACACATTGTATTCTCAAATGCACATTAAACTCAGTGTTAAAGCTGCTGATGTGTAATACCTACACAATACATCAGACTTTGATTTGATAATCACACTGAGCTAAATCACAATTTCAGATTTATTTAGATTTATTATGCAGCATCATTTATATATATATATTAATTCTCATTCGGTTTCATTAATTATTAGGTATTGATAAACTCAGGAAGCATGTTTGGGAAACCCTGCTGCTTTAACTCAACACTCTTCATTTGAGTTCCTGTATTTAAATGCTTCACTTTCTGTTTGTGTTGCAGATAAACTGGTTCTGATCCGAGAGAATAAGACGTGGACTGAAGCTCTGAGATACTGCAGAAACATAAGCATGGACCTGGTGTCGGTGGATTCGGAGCAGATGCAGCGGCGGGTGATGAATGTGACCTCGAGCGCCTCGTCCAATCACGTGTGGCTGGGTCTGCGTCACTCCTGCACTCTGGGGATCTGGTTCTGGGTCAACGGTCACACCATCTGCTACGATCAGTGGGCTTCTGATTATGACACCGGACTGGACAAGTGCGATACGATGGTCAGATCCGGAGCCATTCGGACCTGCGATAATCACTGGATCAGCCGCCCTGAAAATGATAGAAACAACTTCATCTGCGTCAAGTGAGTGCTGGAGAGAAACTGATTACATGTAATCCAGATTACAAATATTCACTACTTGTAATTAGATTACATTTCATCCTAAAATGCCAATAATCAGATGCCTGTTACTTTCTTATGGATTACATATTAACAAAATGCCAGTCAATTATTTATTTAATTATAAAGTAATCAAAAAGTACTCAGAATACATTACTTAAAATCTGAAATCTAATAGATTATTTCTAAATAAAAGTGTTGTCATGTAATCTGTAAAAGACTAAACATGTTTAATAAACTACCCGCTGTGTGTGAGTCAAATAACAGATTAAATCAAGCCGTTTGGACTCAAATTATTAAATTTAATTCAATTCCAGTTTATTTGTAAAGCTCTTTTCACGATACACACTGTTTCAAAGCGGCTTCACAGAAAATGTATATTTTAATGTTACAATCAGGTAGTTTTCTGTTATTGGACTCGAATTATCTTCATTTATGTCTTTTCATGTCTGTTTGAGCTTCTATCATGTTTTAAATTGTTTAAGGTGACGGATACAAACACTTACTGTTTTCTTGCAGTTTGCTTTAATACTGTTTTTTGTTTAATGCATATTATTTAGTACTTACTGTAGCACTTACATTTACTTTTGTATAACTGTTATGTTCTGCGAACTTCATCTAAAATTACTGCAAATAATGCAGTTTTCAATGCAACTTGAAAAAACGAAATAACATTTAACCTTCCTAAACTGTGATGTAAAATATTTAAGATGCTCTTATAAATGTATTTTTGATTTTGTTTTTACATTTTATGATAGGGCAATATGAAATTTGAGGGTACACAAAAATCTAAATTTTGAGAATATTGCCTTTAAATTTGTCCAAATGAAGTTCTTACCAATGCATATTACTAATCAAAAAATGAAGTTTTGATATATTTATGTTAGGAAATGTACAAAATATTTTGTACATGATTTACTTAATATCCTTTTTGTCATAAAAGATAAATGCATATTTTAACCCATACAATGTATTCTTGGCTATTGCTACAAATACACCTGTGCTGCTTATGGATGGTTTTGTGCTCCAGAGTCACATATGTGTCATGTTCAGTTTTGTTTTCAGTTTTGTTTTCATAGACTTTAAATTTGCATTTCATTGTTTCCTTTCGGATTCCTTGGTTGTTATGGTTTCTACGTTTGTTCTCATTTATCACCATAGTTACTGATTATGTTGTTCACCTGTGTCTCATTAATTTCCTTCATTACTGTGTGTTTTGTATTTCTCTCACTTGGTATTGTAGACTATGAATATTTTTGGCAAAGTGTGTGTGTGATGTTTCTTTCTATAAAATCATCTACAATGTATACATGTAAACATGAAATGGATAATGTAAAGATTTTATATAAATAAAATAAATATTAATTGAGTTACTTTTGTTACTTTTGTACTTTATGTATATTTGAACATCAACAGAAGCATTTAAATGAAGTGGTGAAGGTTAAAATGTGGTAATAAAAAAAAGAATATCGCAGACAATTACACGATCCACAAATATATTCAGTGATGCAACAACAACAACAAAAACTCAGAAACACAAAAAAACACTAGAAACACTGTTTTTGAATTATACATAAAAAAATATCAAAACAAGTGGAATATATTTTAAAGAAATACATCAGAAACATGACATTTGTTTGGAACTGAAATATTTCTGCTACCATAAATGTATATATATTTTTAATATAAGATGATTTATTATTTTTATTTATTACAAAATGTTAAATTAAAGAAAAATGCCTTGGAGATTAGCTAAAATAATAATGTTTAATTTAATTTTATTCCAGTTAACATATTTTATTAGTTTTAAAAACAGTTTAATCAGACAAAATACATACATAATAATAATAATAATAATAATAATATTATCAGATGAGCTTTATTTGTCACATATAAACACAATTATACAGAGTATAACCAGCAGTGAAATGTGTTCTCTGATTTAACCCATCCAAGTGCATACAAATAATAATATAGACTTGACCAGAGACAGACTTGGCATGGCATGAACGGACTAGCTCACCAACTGCAGGTTACAACATTAATACACGACAGGAAACAAGACAATGACATGGCTACTTGTTACACCTCTCTTTGTCTCCTTGCACTGGCTCCCAGTTGCAGCTCGCATCTAGTTCAAGACACTGATGCTTGCATATAAAACAACCACAATCTCAGCACCCTCCTACTTCCACTCACTATTACGAATCTACATCCCCTCCAGAAGCCCCGCCTATTTCCACTCACTATTACGAATCTACATCCCCTCCAGAAGCCCCGCCTATTTCCACTCACTATTACGAATCTACATCCCCTCCAGAAGCCCCGTCTACTTCCACTCACTATTACGAATCTACATCCCCTCAAGAAGCCCCGCCTATTTCCACTCACTATTACGAATCTACCTCCCCTCCAGAAACCCCGTCTACTTCCACTCACTAATACGAATCTACATCTCCTCCAGAAGCCCCACCTACTTCTACTCACTATTACGAATCTACATCCCCTCCAGAAGCCCCGCCTATTTCCACTCACTATTACGAATCTACATCCCCTCCAGAAACCCCGTCTACTTCCACTCACTAATACGAATCTACATCCCCTCCAGAAGCCCCGCCTACTTCCACTCACTATTACGAATCTACATCCCCTCCAGAAGCCCCGCCTATTTCCACTCACTATTACGAATCTACATCCCCTCCAGAAGCCCCGCCTACTTCCACTCACTATTACGAATCTACATCCCCTCCAGAAGCCCCACCTACTTCCACTCACTATTACGAATCTACACCCCCTCCAGAAGCCTGAGATCTGCTAGTGAGCGACGCCTCGTGGTACCATCACAGAGAGGCTCAAAATCACTCTCCAGAACATTCTCGTTCACCGTTCCTGGCTGGTGGAATGATCTCCCCCCCCCATCCGGACCGCTGGATCCCTGTCAATCTTCAAGCAACAACTGAAAACTCATCTCTTTCAACACTACTTGACTTCATCATAAAAAAAAAAAAATATATATATATATATATATATATATATATATATATATATATATGTATACTTTCCCTTTTTCTATATCTTCATCTTTCTCTTTACCTTTCTCTCCTTCCCTTGCTAGCTTGTATTTATTTGAACAGTGCCTAATGCTTGGTGTTATGGGCACTTCCTCTGTCTGTTTGCCTCTTCAAGATTAATCGCTTTATGTATTGCCCAATTGTAAGTCGCCAACCCTGGTGGTTCTGCAGTGGAAGCCGCCACCTCTGGAGGCTCTGAAGCAGACTCGTGGACAGGAGAGTCCTCAGAAGTAGACTCGTGGACATGAGAGGCCTCAGGAGTGCAGTGTGCAGCCCACACGCACAAAATAGCGACCGCCATAACAGGAAGCACTGAGTTCAGGGGAACATTCTCTGTGACAGCTAGTGCTGAGTTCCCTGGAGATGCCAGCTGCTTGCACTGATATCAGTGGTAGGTCCATCACACTAGCTATCAGTCCTTTCAGTCTTGGCCCAAGCTCCGCATCCACAGGACCTTGGGTACTATAGCCCCCCCCCAAAAAAATCCATTGGGAAAATCTTTGCGACAGTCGTGACTTGGCAAGGCTCAGGCGTGGCGGCCATCTTGGCCAGGGACTCGGGCGTGGTGGCCATTTTAGCCGTGACTCGGGCGTGGCAGCCATCTTGCGATGAGGCTCAGTCATGGCGGCCATGACATGGACAGGCCCCGTAGACTTTGGTGTGGCAGGCACAATGTGAGCAGACTCTGTCGTGGCAGGCATGACGTGAGCAGACTCTGGCTTGGCAGATATTGGAAGATTGTTGCGTTCCTCCTTTGCAACCCCCACATTGTACGATGAACCGGATAACAGCAGAGCATGATCAATATATTGTTCCAGAGACCAATAAATCTTACCCCCAGGCAGTCTTGAGCAAATGGGTTCGTTTAAACCCACTCAAAACATGTCTTAAAAAATAATGACAAAAATCCTCAACATATTCCTCTATGGCCCGGTTACTTTGACGAAGGCAGAGGAGGTGAGAAACTGGTGGGTTCATGGTACGGGTCGTGTATTCTGTAATGATTCCACTGAAGGCGAGTGTAGTGAAGAACCCAAGTGCAGTTTATTTACAAACGTGAAATCCAAACATCAAAACATAATCCAAACAAAGACAGACTTGACTTGAAACAGACTTGACCAGAGACAGACTTAGCATGGCATGAACGGACTAGACTCACTAACAGCAGGTTACAACACTAATACATATCAAGGAACAAGACAATGGCCGTTTCTCAATATGCGTTCTTGTCTGTACTTGTGGACTTGTGAAACGTCATCAGTCATTGCCCAAGTACTGTTCCAATTCAAAGTTCACATCTAGCCAAGTACAGTTAAAATATAGATATGTTCTTGCTCCGCCCCTTTCATCGAGGATGCATCAAGAGGTGACTTGTGCGAACTTGAGGCAGCCAGGTATCCCAGAATGCATTTCGCACCAATCAGCGAGCTTTAATGGCGGAGGGGAAAACCCACAAATGTAAAATATATTACTGTTATTATGTCATGAAATGCATTTCTAAGAGTATTTCAGTCGAGAACGTAGTTGTTTAAAGCTCAAATCTGCGGTTTATTTATAAATATAGCGCCTATTTGAAAATGTGCTTCGCTGATTTCGGAAGCGTGAGCTCCACGCGATCACCGGGTGCATCCGCCGAGAGCATTCTCACCGCGGCTAGTCCTTCTGACGTCTGCCGCTGGCTCTGATGTCTCTGTATGTTAAACATGAGGTAAAATTCGTTTTGGTAGATCTTGTAGATAGGTATTGTAGACTATGAATATTTTTGGCAAAGTGTGTGTGTGATGTTTCTTTCTATAAAATCATCTACAATGTATACATGTAAACATGAAATGGATAATGTAAAGATTTTATATAAATAAAATAAATATTAATTGAGTTACTTTTGTTATTGACACCGGGTATAAAAGGAGAGCGCGTGCAAACGCACATCAGTTTTTCGCTGAGGAGCCGAGACTGTGTGCCCCGGCCGTACAGCGGTGGTACAGCAACTATGGCGACGGGACGTTACGTCTCCGTTCCCTCCTTCAGGGAACGGGGGTTACGCAAGTAACCGAGACGTTCCCTATCAGTCAGTCACGTTCGACGTAACGTCAGAGTGACTGACTAATGGGATCCCTTGGAAAACGCCACTATTGCTGACCCCCTCCAGTGCTCTGCAGAAGCCGGCAAGTCCCCCCACACCAGCTGGGATGAAAGATAAGACAGGGTTTAGGCAGAGATAACCGCACTGCTGTTCCGCTCAGTGGGTAGAATAACACTGGGAAAGCTTACCCCAAGTAGGGGGAAATGCTACGGAGCCACATCCCGCATAAGGAGGTATCATGTGGAGATTACACATATGGACTGGCCAAGGGCAGTACCACATACGGGAGTCTCTGAGGTAGACCCAGCCCGCCTGGGGTGAGATAGCTACACAGCAGAGAAGGCAGAGGGTTCTGCCAGGGAAGACACGGGCTCACCAAGGGGGGGGAGCCGTACCGTGGAAGAATACACATGTGGGATCATCAAGGGGGAATCACTACACATGGGCACCTAGCCCAGCACAAGGGTTGACCTTGGGCAACGTACGAGTACTGGACCTGGCGTCTGGTGCTCCGCCACACCTGACTGCCGAGGGTGCGGGAGGAACTTCAACAGGGTTCGCCGTGGGGAACTGAACTGAGAAGCAACAGGGCGCACGTATCCGGTCCGTAGAGGGGAATGGCGCAGCAAGCGTGATTGACACCGAGCGGGTTCCAGTGTTACTGGCCATCTGAGACAAGTACACGGGAGGACACTGGCTCTATACGGAGATTGTAAAACCTCGCAAACGTATTAGGTGTCGCCCAGCCGGCAGCTTTACAAATGTCTGCTATTGAGGCGCCTCGTGCTAAAGCCCAAGAGGAAGCAACGCCTCTCGTAGAGTTTGCTCTCACACCAAGGGGGCACGGTAAGCGCCGGGCCTGATAGGCCAAGACTATAGCCTCCACTATCCAGTGGGCGAGTCTTTGTTTGGAGACAGCTCTTCCCTTCTGCTGTCCTCCGAAGCAGACAAAGAGCTGGTCTGAGGTCCTGAAGCTCTGCGTGCGGTCCACATAGATGCGCAAGGCACGAACGGGACAGAGCAGAGCAATGGCTGGGTCTGCCTCCTCCCGGGGCAGCGCTTGCAAGTTCACCACCTGGTCCCTGAAGGGCATGGTGGGAACTTTGGGCACATATTCAGGGCGGGGTCTCAGGACAACGTGAGAGTCAGCCGGCCCGAATTCTAGGCACGAATCGTCGACCGAAAATGCTTGCAGGTCCCCTACCCTCTTGACTGTGGCCAATGCCGAGAGGAGCACTGTCTTTAGAGACAGAAACTTAAGCTCTACTGACTGCAGAGGCTCAAAGGGGGCCCCCCTCAAGGCCGACAGGACCGAGGGGAGATCCCAAGAGGGTACCAGGTGAGGGCGCGGAGGATTTAGCCTCCTTGCCCCTCTGAGGAACCTGATGACCAGGTCGTGTTTCCCCAGAGACTTACTGTCTACTGCATCGTGGTGTGCGGCGATAGCGGCGACATACACTTTGAGGGTGGAGGGAGACAGCCTTCGCTCCAACCCATCCTGCAGGAAAGAAAGCACGACTGCGATCGGGCATCTACGGGGGTCCTCCCGGCGGGGAGAACACCAATCGACGAACAGGTTCCACTTCAGCCTGTAAGCTTGTCTCGTAGACAGAGCCCTGGCAGAAGCGATAGTGTTTACTACCGCTGGAGGTAGCCCACTTAGAACCTCCGCGTCCCGTCCAAGGACCATACGTGGAGATTCCACAAGTCTGGGCGCGGGTGCCAGAGGGTGCCCCCTCTCTGAGAAAGTAGATCCCTCCTCAGAGGAATTAGCCAAGGAGGGGCTGTCGCGAGGAGCATCAGTTCTGGAAACCACGTCCGGTTGGGCCAGTAAGGCGCCACCAAGAGGACTTGCACCCTCGTCCTACCTGACCTTGCACAGGGTCTGTGCGAGAAGGCTCACTGGGGGAAACGCATATTTGCGTAAGCCCCGAGGCCAGCTGCATGCCAGCGCATGTGTACCGAGGGTCCCCTCGGACAGGGAGAAAAACAACTGGCAGTGAGACGTGTCCGGGGAGGCAAACAGGTCTACCTGAGCGTCCCCGAAGCGTCTCCAATTCAGCTGGGGTACCTCGGGGTGGAGTCGCCATTCTCCCGGAAGGGCGTGCTGACGTGAGAGCTCGTCGGCTGCACGATTGAGCTCGCCTGGGACATGAACGGCGCGAAGCGACCTCAGATGCTTCTGACTCCAAAGGAGGAGATGGCGGGCGAGTTGCGACATGCGACGGGAGCGTAGACCGCCCTGGTGGTTGATGTACGCAGCGGTCGCAGTGTTGTCCGAACGGACCAGTATATGCTTCTCGTGTAGCAGCGTTCTGAAGCGGCGCAGAGCAAGCTATACTGCCAGCAACTCGAGGCAATTGATATGCCACTGCAGCTGGGGCCCTGTCCAGAGCCCCGCGGCTGCGTGCCCGTTGCACATGGCCCCCCAGCCCGTGGCAGAGGCGTCTGTTGAAACAACAACGTGCCTGGATACTTGCTCTAGGGGAACTTCTGCCCGAAGAAAGGCAAGATCCGACCATGGGCTGAAGGTGCGACGGCAGGACGGGGTGAGTGAGACCCGGTATGTGCCGTGGTGCCATGCCCATCTCGGGACTCGGTCGTGAAGCCAACGCTGAAGCGGTCTCATATGAAGCAATCCGAGCGGCGTGATAGCGGCTGAGGATGCCATATGCCCCAGGAGCCTCTGAAAATGTTTCAGTGGAACCGCCCTCTTGCGCTGGAGAGACTCCAGGCATCTCAGCATTGACTGAGCACGCTCCTCTGAGAGACGTGCTGTGAGGTTGACCGAGTCCAACTCCCTGCCGAGAAAAGAGATCCTCTGCATAGGGGAGAGTTTGCTCTTTTCCCTGTTGACCTGAAGCCCCAACCGGCTGAGGTGCCCGAAGGGGAGGGCCTACTGGTATGCTCGCCCTTCGTACGCAAAGCGGAATCGAGGGAGGATCGAGACATGGAAGTAGGCGTCTTTCAGGTCGATCGCTGCAACCCAATCGAAGGGACGGACGCATTGAAAGAGGCGTCTCTGCGTCAACATCTTGAACGGGAGCTTGACAAGGGCCCGGTTCAGAACACACAGGTCCCAGATTGGATGTAACCCACCGTGTTTCTTGGGAACGATGAAGTAGGGGCCTTTGTAGAGCCCTGACTCCATCTCGGCTGGAGGGGCCGGCTGTATCGCGTCCTTCGCCAGTAGGACCGCGACTTCTGCACGCAAGACAGGGGCATCCTGGCTCAACACTGAGGTGAACCGATTGCCCCTGAACTTGGGAGGACGCCGGGCGAACTGAATCGCGTAGCCGAGTCTGATGGTCCTCAGGAGCCAGCGAGACGGCCTGGGGAGCTCTAGCCAGGCCCCCAGGGGCCGTACAAGCGGGACCAGGGGAGACATAGACGTACCCGCGGTGGGGCAGCGCAGTGGAGCCCAGGGGCCCGACTCGAAAGGCAGAGCGTCTCGAAGTGGGGTCTGAGTGTGTGGTGCAACACTCACCTGGCTCCACGGCTGGGCAGGGGGCGCGGGAGAAGGCATCGCGTCCTCGGACCGGACCCTGCTGCCCACTGGCGAAGAGAGAGGGGGATGGGAATGTGGAGACGGGGTCTTGCGCACTGCCATCCTCGCCCTCTTGGGACCCGGAGAAAAAGGAAACTGCTCTTATGAAGTTTTGGGTGCCACTGACCCGGGGGCCAGTGGCGGAACAGAACAAAAATTCTCCACCCGGCCCTCCTCCGGGGGAAGGAGTGGTGCTATCGCCATCTCCTGAAGAGCAGGATCCCGAGGCTCCGGGTCGCCCGTCCCAGGGACGCCGCCTACCCTGGCACTTCACAGGCTTGGCAGGGGCGGAGGCGGGCCGCGCTGCTTTCCTGCGGCCAGCTCCATGCTGCGGCCATTGTTTTTTTTTTTTTCTTGAAGGCTGCTGTTGTGGCCGAGCTGGAGCGGAGGTGGAGGCCGCAGGAGGGCGCCTTCGGCGACGAGCAGGCGGAGGGGCTGCAGCCGGCGGTGGGGTGGAGACAGCAGCGGACCGCCGGGGCAGGATGCGAAACGCCTCCATCTGCTTCTGTGCGGCGGGAGAACTGTTGGGCAAAGTCCTCCACCGCTTCGCCGAATAGGCCGGCCTGGGAGATCGGGGAGTCCAGGAAGCGGTGCTTGTCGGACTCCCTCATATCCGCCAAGGTCAGCCACAGGTGGCGCTCCTGGACCACTAATGTGGACATCGTCTGACCCAGGGCCCGCGCCGTGACTTTCGTCGCCCTTAGCGCGAGGTCCGTCGCTGTGCGCAGTTCCTGCAACACACCTGGGTCAGCATCACCCTCGTGCAGCTGTTTCAACGCCTTGGCCTGGTGGACCTGCAGGAGGGCCATGGCGTGCAGGGCGGAAGCGGCCTGTCCAGCAGCACCGTAAGCCTTGGCCGTTAGAGCGGACGAGAACTTACAGGCCCTGGACGGAAGGCGTGGATTACCCCTCCAGGCGGCAGCGCCCTGCGGGCAAAGCTGCATGGCAATGGCGCGCTCGACTGGGGGGACCTCCACATACCCCTGGGCCGCTCCGCCGTCGAGGGTGGTGAGGACGGAGGAGGAACTCGGCCTGCTTCGGGCAGAAAAAGGTGCCTTCCAAGACCTAGTCACCTCCTCATGCACTTCCGGGAAGAACGGAACCGGGGGCGGTTGCCGACGTTCGGCCTGCGCCCTCAGGAACCAATCATCCAGCCTCGAGCGCTCGGGAGAAGGCGGACGCCTATAGTGCAGCCCGATGCTCTCAGCGGCCCGGGAAAGCATAGCGGTCAGTTCTGGATCTGACTCGGGCAACGCTACTCTTCCTGACGGAGGCAGCGCAGCCAAATCGTCCTCTCCAGAACCTAGCTCATCCCCCGATGCAGTGATCGAAAGCCTGTCATCTGCTGGGGCACCGAATGAGATGCTGGGCCCCGCCCTGTCCGAGGACCCCGCATACTCATCCGGGAACCCCAGACGGTGCGATGTGCTCGAGGAGTGAGAGGCCCGCGGAGACGCACTCGACGGGGAAGCTCTCACTGTGATCCTCAAATCACCCTGGCCCTGAGCCGAAGTAGTCCTCCGTCCGGAGGAACTAGAACGGGGCAGAGCAAGGGGGATACCCCCACGTCTAGCGAGGAGGTATCTGGAGCGCAACATCGCTATGGTCATGTTCCCACAGTGAGAACATGACTCATCCACGAGCGCTGCCTCAGCGTGCCTAAAGCCCAAGCACGAGGGGCAGCGATCATGACCATCAGATGAAGTCAGGAACAGACCACATCCAGAAACGCACGAGCGGGAAGCCATCTTTAAAAAGACGCCCGTCGCTCGTGGAGCTCTTTTAGATTTGCTCTTTTAGTTGAAAAACTCTCTTTCAGCAGCGCTGAAGCGCCGAGGGGAGGTAGCAACGTGATCGCTGCTTCTCGCGAATCCAGCACTGGACAGCAACCTCCGCTGACGCGCCGTAACACCAACGCTGTAGTCTTGCTTTGCAGACACTCAGAGATTTGCAAGGCTCGGCTCCGAAGCGAAAAGCTGATGTGCGTTTGCACGCGCTCTCCTTTTATACCCGCACCGCGGGGCGGAGTGCGCGTGGCGAAACACGCACGCCAACTGTCATTGGCTTGTTTTGTTAACACTCGAAGGTGATTGGGCTCTCCGGCGAGATCCCATTAGTCAGTCACTCTGACGTTACGTCGAACGTGACTGACTGATAGGGAACAAGAACATGGAACAGAACCAAAAACAGACCTTACACTACACTGAGGAGAGGATTGAGTTTGGCCACACCGCCATTAAGCCCAGATCGGTGGAGTGTTGCAGTGATGTTTGTCCTTCTGTAGGTTTCTACGGTCTTCACATATGATCATGGAGCTCAACTCGAGTGACCATCAGCTTCTTGGTCACCACTCTAACCAAAGCCCTTCTCCATCACATGATTAGTTTGGTTAGGAGGCCAGCTCTAAGAAGAATCCTAGTTGTTCCAAACATCTTCCATTGTGGATAATGGAGGCTACATGCTTCTGTGACCCTTCAATGCAGCAGATTTTTTTCTGAACTCTTCCTCAGACGTGTGGTTTGACGCAATCCTATCTCTGAGCTCTACAGACATCTATTTTTTTTTACCTCTACTGCTTACCGGGACGATGAGATTCATAGCAGACTGTAGTGACTCAATGGCTGGATGTCTAAGTGGTGCCCGCTGAATAACATAGGTTTTATAGACAACTGGACTAGTTTTTGGGGCAGACCTGACCTGTTGAAAATAGATGGTCTTCATCACTCCTGGGGTGGTGCCGCTCTTCTCTCTAGAAATATGACCCATAGTCTTAGAGTTGGTACTTGACTAACTGGTGCCCAGGTCAGGAAGCAGACAGACTGGCTAAACTGACCGTCTGCTAGCCGCATCACGTCACAGAAATCAGTTAATTCTCTGCACATAGAGACCCTTTCACCTAGATATCACACTATAGAGACTGTGTCTGTTCCCCGAACTAGAAAATACAAAAAAACGTCCAAACCAGTCTATGAGTAACAACTTAATCGATGTTCAACAAATGAAAAATGTATATAACACAGAGAAACAAATGATAGAGCTTGCCTTACTGAATATCAGGTCCCTTTCTACGAAAGCACTTTTTATAAATGATATGATAACTGAAGTTATTAACAAGATTTTCTAAATCTATATGATGTTTAATAGGGAGCCAGTGCAGTGTTGACATAACCGGGCTAATGTGGTCATACTTCTAGTTCTAGTAAGAACTCTAGCTGCT
This sequence comes from Schizopygopsis malacanthus, assembly GCA_027474115.1. NCBI lineage: Eukaryota > Metazoa > Chordata > Actinopteri > Cypriniformes > Cyprinidae > Schizopygopsis > Schizopygopsis malacanthus. The sequence goes on along the minus strand of CM049864.1, from coordinate 65,365 downwards.
GCATTTTGGACCATCTGTAGTTTGTTTATTAAGCGTGCAGAACATCCACCCAATAAAACATTACAATAATCTAACCTTGAGGTCATAAACGCATGAATTAACATTTCTGCATTTGACATTGAGAGCATAGGTCTCAGTTTGGATATATTTTAAGAGGAAAATATGCAGTTTTACAAATGCTAGAAACGTGGCTGTCAAAGGAGAGATTGCTATCAAATAGCACACCTAGGTTCCTGACTGATGATGAAGATCCTCTTATGATCAGCGGGACCCCTGTGGAGAGGGTGAGCAGCTTCAAGTACCTCGGTGTAAACATCTCCGAGGACCTGACTTGGACTGCACACATTCAAACTCAGGTTAAGAAAGCCAGGCAAAGGCTGTACCATCTGCGACAGCTGAGGAAATTCAGGGTCTCACCAGCTATCCTGAAAACTTTCTATTCAGGGGCCATAGAAAGTGTACTGACTCAGTGCATCTCAGTGTGGTATGGAAATTCCTCAAACCATGACTGCAAAGCTCTACAGAGAGTCGTGCGCTTAGCTGAGCGCATCTCAGGGTCTGCTCTCCTCTCTCTGCAGGACATCTACCTCAAACGCTGCAAAAGCAGAGCTGCTAAAGTCATCAAAGACTCAACTCACCCCGGTAACCATCTTTTCCATTTACTGCCATCTGGCAAGCGCTTCAGGAGCATGATGGCGAAGACTGAGAGACTGAGGAGGAGCTTCTTCCCTCAGGCCATCAGGCTCCTTAACACAAACTCAGTTTCATAAACATAAAAAAAGCCGTTTGCACATCCATCTCATCCCTCCTGTTTATAGTACTATTTATTAAGTCCCATATACTGTTTTTGCACATCCTACTGTTTTGCACTTTTATTTATTCTACTGTACATTTTACATTTTATTTATTTTTTTACCTATATATATATATGCTCTTGTGTGGTGTTACTTTTATATAATTTTTTTATTCTTTGCACTGTCCACTGAGCGGACCTGATTTGACCTACATTTCACTTTTGATTATACCGTGTATAATTTATTATGTGACAAATAAAGAAACCTTGAACTTTGACCTTGAAGAATCGAGAGAGCAGCCATCAAGTGTTAGACAGTGTTCTAGGTTATTACTTGTGCGGTTTTAGGTCTGATAATTACCACCTCTGTTTTTTCAGAATTTAACAGTAAGAAATTATTCGTCATCCAGTGTTTTATATCGACTATGCATTCCATAAGTTTCTCAATTTGGTGTGTTTCACTGGGCCATGAAGAAATATAGAGCTCAGTATCATCATCATAACAGTGAAAGCTAACCCCATGCTTCCTGATGATATTTATCAAGGATAACATGTATAGCATGAAAAGTAACGGCCCAAGTACTGAGCCTTGAGGTACTCCATACTGCACTTGTGATCGATATTATATCTCTTCATTCACTGCTACGAATTGATCAGATAAGTACGATTTGAACCATGCTAATGCACTTCCACTAATGCCAACATAGTTTTATAGTCTATTCAAAAGAAAGTTGTGGTCGATAGTGTCGAAAGCAGCGCTAAGATCCAGTAGCACTAATAGAGAGATACAACCACGATCAGATGATAACAGCAGGTCATTAGTCACTATAATGAGAGCAGTCTCAGTACTATGAGATGCTCTAAATCCTGACTGGAAATCCTCACAGATATACTTTTTCTCTAAGAAGGAATATAATTGTGAGGATGCTACCTTTTCTAGTATCTTTGACAGAAAAGGGAGATTCGAGATCGGTCTGTAATTAACTAGATCTTTGGGGTCAAGTTGTGGTTTTTTAATGAGAGGCTTAATAACAGCAAATTTAAAGATTTTAGGGACATATCCTAATGACAATGACGAATTAATAGTTGCCAAAAGAGGATCTATGACTTCTGGAAGCACCTCTTTTAGTAGTTTAGATGGAATAGGGTCTAACATACATGTTGTTGGTTTGGCTGATTTAACAAGTTTATATAATTCTTCCTCTCCTATTGTAGAGAATGAGCAGGATTGCAGTAGAAATTCCCTTAGAAATGCAGTCTAAGTCCCAAGTCTTAAGTCCCACGACTTAGAAATGCATCTACTGATGATTTAGCATATCTTACCTGAATAGTGCTCCTGGTTTCCTGGTTCGACTGTGTTTTTACCATCATCATCATCATCATCTTGATGAAGAACGGCACACATTCAAATTCTGTCCTGAAGATTCGATCTGTCCCGTATCTGATTATTCTTCCCCGAGGAACACTGGGACATTCATGACTATCAGCTGCATAAAAATTAACAACAATATGTAAATTAATGAGGAAAAAACACAGACACATGAGATAAACAGAGACGAGGAAGACGAGAATAATATCAGTATTCATTAAACCATTATTCCAAAGAAACAACAGAAAATATAGTTGTGCTCTTTCAGCTTTTCACGTCTCATCAAAGTCTCGACTTTATCTCAGATGATTCCCTGGAAAAATAAAAACTGTCAATTATTATAATAATAGAGGTAATTATATATACTATAACAAAACCTACATAATTACCATAACATAATTTATTTATATTTTATATTATCTTTACATATGAGAACGTCTCCTAAACAAGGTTTTGTGAGTTTACTTCACTTCTAGGTAAAAAAAAACTAAATATGGTTAAGTCCAGACAGCAGGTGAATTTGGTAAATAATTATTAATAAACATCAGCGTACTTCCTCTTGATTGGTTACATTAAGAATTGCAAACCTTTTTTGTACTACATAGTTTCTGGAATCTTATGTTAAATATTAAAAAATATGCTAAAACTTGCATACATTTCCAGAACAGAAATCTAAAGCCAAATTAAAAATTCTATTTAGATTTTGTTGAAACATTAGAGTGAAAGGTTTTAAAGGAGAATATGGATATTTTCCTCCATATGGAATTTTCCACATGTTTTTAGGAGTAAAATGTTATATGAATCAGAGTGAATGAAATATGAACAAACCCCTCTGTAAACCTGCAGAATATAGAGAGAAATAAAACTGTAAGTTGTGTTGTATGTAAATGCTGCAAAATTATAGGGATAAAACATATGTATAGTAACTGAAATCTATAGAAGCAAATAAATAAGTGCAAAAAATAAACACTTTAAAAGTCTATTTTAGATATTTGGGCAAGAGAGGAGGAATTAAACCTGGGGGGGGGGGGGGAGCAAAGAAGGAAGTTTTTCTGTCCGGGGAAAGCAGAGATGTGAGGAGCAGAAAGAGAGACGATCGGTGATATCCGTCTGTCCTGATAAAAGAAGAAACACACACACCTGAATCACAACATCTACAGGTAAGACACTCTGAGTTAAGATGATGCTTATATAACATTATAAACATTACATTAACATTATATCTGTTCATGAAATATGTTTTATTGTAAATTTAACTTAAATCTGTAAATCCTAAAATATTGCTGCTGTGTTTTTAACTGAAAAATTATTTTACTGTAAGTTTGATGTATTTTCACACTTAATCATGACACGTCAGCTTCAGGAGTTCATGTGTGTATTTATTACTGAAGGAGAATCTAATAAGCAATGATAAAGCAGAAATGACATGATCTGATGTTCTGGATCTGGTCAGATGTTCAGCGTCTGCATCATTTATTGAGACTGATTTGTGTTTTTCCTTCAGAAATGGAGAGAATCTGGTTGCTGATGTTGATGACAGGTGAGTGCTTGACTAGTACTAGTGTTGATAGTTAGTGTTAGTGCTGTGCTGACAGTGTTCAAGTGTGTTTCAATGATACCTGTAGAGATTGAGCTGATCCTTTATTAAGTGATCTCAGTAAAATACTAACATACTTCACCAGCACTTCTTGTCTTGAATGTGAATGTGTGTCTCCTCAGCCGTGGTCAGTTCATCTCCGCGTCAGTATCACTTTGTGAATCAGAAGATGAACTGGACTGAAGCTCAGAGATACTGCAGAGAGAAACACACAGATCTGGTCACTATCAATGACATACAAGAACAGAATGACATAAACCAGCTCATAAACAGTACATCTGACCGTGTCTGGATTGGGCTGAAGGACACGTGGATTTGGTCTCTGAGTGACCCGGACTTCTACAGAAGAGACGAGTCTCAGTATAGAAACTGGGGACCAAAACAACCAAATGGAGATGGAGACTGTGTTTATATGGATGATGTTGATGGACGATGGTATGATATAAACTGTGAGAGACAAAGGCATTTCATCTGCTATAATGGTGAGATCAGCTGCATGTTTCATATCTGATGAACTTCGAACACTATTAATTAACCAAATTGATATTATTTTCTGTCGAGTTGCTTATAGCTGAACTGGATTGGTTTCTGAGTAATTTATGAACTTTGCAACACTGACACTTATTTTATTTTAAATGGGACAGAAATACATGTAACTTGACTTTGTGATTAAAACAGAAAAGTTTTAAAATCATCATGAAACGCTTTCAGTTTTGAATAATGAACCACAATTGGATTTGTCTTTTTGTTCTTGGTAAATGAGAGCAGAAAGAACATGTATTTATTTATCTAAATCAATATCAGACTAAATGTCTTTCTGTTTTAAAGCCAGTACAGGATTCGTCCCCGTAAAGGAGGAAAAGAACTGGACTGATGCTCAGAAATACTGCAGAGAGAAACACACAGATCTGGCCAGTGTGAGGAATGAGAGAGAGAATAAACAGATCCAGACCATCATAAACCAGAACCTAACTTCATCTAATCAAGCCTGGATCGGTCTGTACAGACTCTGGGTTTGGTCTGATAACAGCACCGCTTCATTCACACACTGGATGTCTGGTGAACCTGTTGTGGCAATTTTCTTTCTAACAAACAAACATCATCACTGAGTAAGAGACACTCTGAGTCCAAATTATAATAATAAAGTGTTTATTCTCTTGCAAGAGAAGATCTCCTCGTCTCAAATAATACACATGAGCTAAGTCAGTGAGGGAAGACAGAGAGAGATAGAGAGAGAGAAAGCAGAGAGCTCGAGATAAGAAGAGAGCCAGAGAGACAGAGAGCCAGAGAGCCAGAGATAAGAAGTAGCAAGCGAGCAAGAGAGCAAGAGAGCGCAAGAGAGCCAAGGGAAAGCAGTTTTGGTCTGTTTTATAGTCCTTTCCTTCCAAGGCCTCCTCCTTCCCTCCTCTAGAGGGAAAGATACCAGTTTGTTTACCGATTAATGGTTATACAGAAAAGGGAGGTCAATGCCCCCTTGACCATCTGCGTTTCCTTACCTCTATCACTTCTCAATCATAGTAAATCATCACACAAAGAATGCTTATCTAACTACGAGAAGAAAACATATAATACATACATCTGAATCTATGTCTCACTGTTTGATTACTGTCCATAAAGGAAAATTCCTTTACAATTCCTCTCTGTTTATCATTCTCTGATAACTGATTAATCAAACATTGTAATAATAATAGTAAAAATAATAATAAATACAAGTTCAAGCCATTACATCACACTCATACTCTTCATCTCTGATTTTCACATAAATGATCACTCTTCTTGAACCTGTGAAGTAAGTTTTTTTGAATATTTGAAAAATGCTTAGGCTGTAAATGTTTAGCAAGCATAGTAAAGATTTCATTCTATCGCCGGGCTAAATGGACAGGCATTGCTGTCGCACTCTCGGCCTAGACCGAACCCTCAGTCACAATAGTATAAATAAGGAAATAGTATAGTTCAAAGTAGGAAATAAACATATCAATTTATCACTGTTGAGTTACTCCTGTAATATAAAATGTAAATATTAAAAGTATGTAGAAAATCCCTCAGTTTCAACCCCTCTCCTTGTACGTCCTCTCGTACACGGATAACTGCTGCTTTTAACCTTCTTTACATATCAATCATCCTCAGGAAGAAAAATAGAAACATCATAACTCAATTAACACATTTCACTGTAACTTCCGCTACTTGTGTCATCATATTGTTGGTCTGATCTTCTGTTGGTAACACCTTCAGACCTGTTGTGAAGTGTAGCATTACCAAGCAAATTGTTACTGACAACAAAGTCATTATACATGTGGTTTTATACAGGCCACACATTCCTGTTACTCTGAATGGGTGCCACGGTCTAGGACGCTCCGTTCTCTCAGTTACTCTTTATCAAAAGATGCTGTTATGACCAAAGAATGTGAGAAAGTACTGTTTTTGAAACACTAAGAGTCTTATCTGTTCTGTTGATTACAATGTTCACCCAGATGCCGGTTGCGCCTAAACACACAGCTGCAACGCAAGGGCTTTTCAAACTGGATCTTAACATTTATTGACACTCGCGTTGAACCTCCTCCAGCGATTGCTCCGCCTCCGCAATGGGCGGCACCCTTCTGCATGGTTTACGTGAACCCACGTAGCCCTTTCTGCGACCTTCACTGCCGTGTGCGTCACCAGAAGCACCTGGAAAGGCTCTAGCCACCTTTTCGACTTCCAGCTCTTTCTCCTGTGATCACGAATCACCACGAAATCGCCAGGTCTCACCTCGTGCAGGAATCTCTCAGCAACCTTCCCCTGGGCAGCTTTTACCTGCACAGAAATATTTGACAACAGACAAGACACTTCTTTGCAGTAATTCAACATGTCATTCTCACACACATCCTTTGATGGCAGCCCTTGTTTACCCCCTTCCATGCCCATGAATGGTGGCCTGCCGGTGCTGGTTGAGATGCCAAGGGTGTTTTTATTCCCCTAGCCTCATTGTGTGTGTTTACAAGTGACACATCTTTTGCAAAAATTTTCAGCAAACACTGTAACCCCTTTGTAAACCATAATTTCCTCATCTGCATTATCATACCCGCTTTTGACACATGATCCAACCCATGTGTCAACTTAGCATAATGCTGAAAGAAGTGTTTGGGCAAACAAGGAATGTCATCAACACTCATCCATACACCCCCCTGGAGACTGCAGCCAGACGACCTCCATCGTTGTTTTTCCGCTCCTGTGGAAAAAGACTGCATACTCTGTAAACAAGGGGAAATATCAGGGTTAGTCACAGATACCAAAGCACAAGTCGTTTCTTTTGTCTCCTGTGCTGCCGCGGCCTTCGCTGCCGCGTCTGCTCTCACGTTTCCTGTGGAGATAAAACTTTTATCGTTAGTGTGCGCTGCGCATTTACAGATCGCGACCTTGTCTGGTAAAAGAATGGCCTCCAAAAGCTTAGCCACCAGAGCTGCGTTTAATATCGGATGTCCATCCGACTTCAAAAAAAAATTACCATGCTTCCAAAGTGCCCCAAAATCTATGCGTGACCCCAAAAGCATAACGCGAGTCTGTGTAAATTGTCACACACTTGTCTGCCATAAGATTACACGCCTCTGTCAGAGCAACCAATTCGGCTGCCTGAGCCGAATAATTTGATGGCAATTTGCCAGACTTTACGACTTCAAATTCAGTGGTCACCGCAAAACCTACCTTATTCAAGCCTGTTTGTGGATCTTTGGACGCCGACCCATCCACAAAGAGGACATTGTCACAGTTTTCTAAAGGTGTGTCCAACAGGTCTGGACGTGGTGTACACACCTGTTCCTGCTGATAGACAACAGTGGTGTATCTTTTCACCGTTACATTTGGCATGTCAAGCAAAATCGTGTGATACCTCAGCCATCGGGCTGTTGATAAATGTGATGTTCTTTGCTCTTGCAAAATCATGGAGACTGCGTCTACCATCTGTGTAACAAAAGGCCTTTCAATCTTGTCACATGACCTCAGCCCTTTCCCTGTTGTCAGGGCTCTCAAGGGCTTTTCAAGAAGTGCATAATTTGGAATATACGTTCGACAATATGCACACATTCCCAAGAATGATAACAATTGTCTTTGTTAAAGGTCTTGGTACATCTTTGATGGCTTTTATGCGTTTCTCAGAGATAGCTTTATTGTTTGGTGTTAGTGTGACCCAAAACAAATTATTTCCTGCTTCACAAACTGTAGCTTTGTCAGACTGACCTTGTGACCCTCTCTCGCCAGATGGTTCAAGAGAGTTACAGTGTCAGCCACGCACGTAACCTCATCTCGTGCACAAATCAATAAATCATCTATATACTTCAATAGCGCTGTTCCGCTCGATAGAGTTAATGGTTCAAGGCTCCGTCTGAGCGCTTCATTGTAAATCGTCGGAGACTCACAATAGCCCTGACACAACCTGGTAAACGTGTACCCTTTGTTGTCAAAATCAAACGCGAACCAAAACTGACTTTTTTCTTCCACTGGGACGCTAAAGAAAGCGTTGGCCAAATCAACCACAGTGAAATACATAGCATTTTGCGGAATTTGTGACAAAATTGTGTATGGATTAGGTACGCGGGCAGCTCTTGCAATAACGGCTGAGTTTACAGCCTGCAGATCCTGCACAAATCGCCACGTGACTGGTTCACTTGTGTTAGATGTTATTTTCTTTACGGGGAAAATAGGAGTTCGCACTGGAGAATCATGACAGGGAATTATTACTCTCTCCTTCAGGAGAGACTCAAAAACCGGCTGTATCCCTCTCAATGCCTCCTTCTTCAGGGGACATTGCGATTGACATGGCCTGTAATCAGACTTTGGAGTGATTACAACTGGTTCACAACCTTTAATCAACCCAACATCATATTTGTGTTTTGCCCACAATTTTGGAGGTATTTCTGCCAGGACAGGATGAATGTCTGTGGCAGAAATAGATCCGTGCTCACGTTTCTCCATTGCATTCCTCACAATAGCAGTCACAGTTCTCTGTACGGCAACATCAAACTCACATTCCTCCATAAAAACACCTGCATTTCTACTGTGTTTCTGCCCGTTTGGTTTTTCAATCCAATCTGTGGCAGAAAGACATTTTCTCACAAACAGACCTATTTCTTTCCATTTCTGCTCGGTGGCCTTGATTACTGATAGTGAGGCGCAGACTGGCCTGCTATCAAATACAGCCTCATTTGTTTTTCTGACAGGCATGCCGAAAGCACACACACATTTTCACTCCAGAAAATCTTATCAAACCTTGTCAAAAACATTTTCTGCCCCGTTAATCCACTCTTCCTCATATTGATATATGCATATATCAATGAATGTAATTCATTGATACTGATACTGATACTGTTCGATCTTTGCCAATTTCAAAATCTTTTGTGCCCAATCAGAATCTCTCATCTGCTGTTCCTCTCCTGTAAATCCCAAACGGGCCAGCAGTGAGTTTCAGATTTAATTTACACATTAGATCCCTGGCCATTAACGGAACCGGACAGGTTTCAGAGTACAACAACGCATGTTTCAATGCCCTGCCCCCCCTCCGTCTCACATTTTAACGGCACAGTATAGTTTTCTGAAATTAATGCCCTGACTTCAAGTGCTTTCAACCACTAAATCCGTCATTCTTGGTTCACAATCAACCATAAAGTCTATCATTGTCCCGTCAACTAACATGGGATATCTCTGTAGCCTTAAAACCCTAAACTTTTGTACATTCTCAGACATTCATCAGTCGACTAACATTAATCAAAACTTCAACAGTCACACATTTAACGGTTTGCAAGCATGTCTTCATTGCAGATAGCCTTATTCAAAACTTACACACACTCACACATAAAGGTTTGCAAGCATGTCTTCATTGCACAGAGCGTTATTTGAATCAGTGTATGTGAGCGTGTTGTGTGTGTGTCAATAAATTTTTACTTCCCTTTTTCGTAGCTTGCTGAATGCCTGTCACCCGCCCTCTCCTCTCCTGTTCTCCGTTCCTCTCGTTTCAATCCGCCTTACGCGCCTCTGGACAATCCTGTGCCCAGTGTCCATGGTTCTTGGACAACCTGCACTCCGTGCAGCCAGAAAAGTCATGTTCACCTGCTTTAATGCTCGTGCTGCTTTAATCTGTACAACAGCCAGCTGCGTCTGTCTCCCCCTCTGTCACTCGCGCTGCTCGTGCTTGTTCATTCAGCGTCTCGCGCTGCGGTTGTCTTGGACGGAGAAACAGTCGAGGTCGGGGCGAATTTCAATGCACCCAGCTGGGCTATTGGGTAGATGTGTGTTTGGCGGTGCCGGCCTCACCGTATTTTCATGTGGGAAACACAAACATACTGTGGGTCATTCGGTTCTGGTCGTGCAGACACATACAAATAGACTTTCACACTTTTCATTTTTCCTTCCTGCTAACTTTCTGCACTTGCTTTTTTTTTTTTTTTTTTTTTTTCCTTCCTGCTAACTTTCTGCACTTGCTTTTTTCCCTTCCTGCTAACTTTCTTGAGCCAACCATCTACTTCCTTGAGCCAACCATCTACTGTTTGTTCACATTTTTTAACATACATGTTTAACACATTTGCAACAACAACCTGGTTGTTGAAACCACTTTCAGTTTTGTGAGACTCAATGTTCCCTCTTCGGGAAAATCATGATGCTTGATTAATTTTTCAATATCTTGCATACATTTCTGACCATAATAAATTTTTTAATTTGGTAGTACACCGGTGTATCATATTTCACAAACTTGCTCTGAGATATCCCCATACTGGCTGTCTTCTGCTTTCCCGTGGATTTGCTCGCGCACGCTTCTTTAATCTGCTAGACGTCTCCAGCAGATCCGATTTTCTCTTATCCCGCAATCGGGTCGGGTTGCACTATTAGTGCCCTCTTAATTGTGATTTATCAAAATCTTTCGATTTTTCCTAACCCCAATTAACCTCGGTACCTGTTTGAAACCCTCTTGATCCTTACGGATCTCAAATTAATCTCAGGCACCTAATCTGAACGTTCGTGCTCAGATTACTCTACCACAGAAACAAATCTCAGCCAATATGGTTCAATTTCACTCTTTAAACTGTATTTCACCCTAATTAAATTGAATTTAATTGTTTCTTACCAGAGATGTCGTTTTGTGCCACCTGGGTTCTTTTTGATTCCAGTGGTCGATCCCTCCGGTCCCAACAGCGGAAACGGTCCCTCGTCTCTCAATCTTTTTTGCGAGGTAGGGTTGGAACTTTTCAGCTCCAAGGTGATCAGCCTCCGTCCGCTGTCAGGTCCAGAAGTCACGTCCAAGGAATCCCACTATCTGACACCAAACTGTTGTGGCAATTTTCTTTCTAACAAACAAACATCATCACTGAGTAAGAGACACTCTGAGTCCAAATTATAATAATAAAGTGTTTATTCTCTTGCAAGAGAAGATCTCCTCGTCTCAAATAATACACATGAGCTAAGTCAGTGAGGGAAGACAGAGAGAGATAGAGAGAGAGAAAGCAGAGAGCTCGAGATAAGAAGAGAGCCAGAGAGACAGAGAGCCAGAGAGCCAGAGATAAGAAGTAGCAAGCGAGCAAGAGAGCAAGAGAGCCAAGGGAAAGCAGTTTTGGTCTGTTTTATAGTCCTTTCCTTCCAAGGCCTCCTCCTTCCCTCCTCTAGAGGGAAAGATACCAGTTTGTTTACCGATTAATGGTTATACAGAAAAGGGAGGTCAATGCCCCCTTGACCATCTGCGTTTCCTTACCTCTATCACTTCTCAATCATAGTAAATCATCACACAAAGAATGCTTATCTAACTACGAGAAGAAAACATATAATACATACATCTGAATCTATGTCTCACTGTTTGATTACTGTCCATAAAGGAAAATTCCTTTACAAACCCAATAGCAAAAGTAACAGAAACAGCATCTGCACATCGACTGGTATGAGTGATGGAGGACGCTGGACAGACGATTACTGTACAGATTCATATCCCTTTGTGTGTTATGATGGTGAGTACATCAATCATCTGATCTGCTGTACAGTATGTGTACACGTGCAACTACAGGAACTCATTACAGAAGTCCAATAACTGTACTACAGTATAACTTTAACCCAACACTACTCATGTGTCTTCCTGACTGCTTAATTCACCCAAAAATGAAAATTATCATCATTAACTCAACTCAAATCATTAAAAACCTGTAAGGCTTTAGTACAGTAAACACATGAATATATATTTGTAATGAAATCTGAGAGGTTTTTGTCCCTCCATTTAAAGTCCAGGCAACGGAAACTTAGAAGACCTGAAGGTGTCAAAAACTGAATCCATATGAAGAGAAACTTCACTTTATATACTGGGGTAAAAATGGTGTAGAATCAAATTTCACTCCCAAATTGCTATTCATTTTCACAAATAATTACACAGAAACAATAAGTTAGACATTGAATTACTGTAAATGTAATAAAATGGTACTCTCTTGTAAAATGTACTCCAACGTATTTATTTTTACCTCATATCAAAAACTGATTTAATTTACAAACACATATAGTAAACACAGAAAGTCACGCGTCATGTTGTGCACAAGAACCAATGAGGTTTATTCCAGCGTGACCCACACACTCTCTGTATTGAGCTCTATGTTTGTGTGTCAATCATTGTTTAGATGTAAATAAAAGCTTTAATTAAATCTGGCTTAAGCTGCACGATTCATATGGATTGATTTTATGATGCCTTATGATCTTCTAAGTAGAAATGCGTTTAATCTTGTCAGTTTACATTAGTGATTTTCATATTTTGATATTGTATTGACACTTTGTGTTGTTAAATGCACTATTAAATAAAGTTGACTTGACTACATGATTTATGATTTTTGACGATATCCGATATGCCGATATTTTCCACTCATTTTAGCCGATGCCGATACCAATATATTTACTTTTGTTTGGAAACAACACCAAGTCTAGGAAATGATAAACAAATATTTTTTTATTTTGGTTAGTTTTTAACAAAAATGTATTTATTAGAATTAAATAAACAAAAAAATGAAGTTCTTTTATAATGTATCGCTTATTGTATTCCTCAATTGTAAGTCGCTTTGGATAAAAGCATCTCTTAAATGAAAAGGCAAATAAATGTAGTCATACTTTCTTCTTCTATTAAGCTACCATATGTATTCGTGCTCAAGAGGTCAAGACTGCCCCCTACAAGCAAGGAATAAAACTGCAGCTGCACTCAATAGTAACTCGACTGTTACAATATCAATCGCTGCATTTGTTTTCCCCAGAAATATGCAGTAGTAACCTTAAGATATTATTTTTATATTTATCATTTGTAGATGATCTAATGCAAAAGAGTTGTAAAAAAAAATTTGATAATTTTTTTTTTACATATTAATTAATACATCTGTATATATAAAATTACTTAATGTACAAGTGTCATGTTTGTGATTTCTTATTAATGTAAATTATAGATTATATTTAAATAAAAACACACTCGTGATTTTATAACATAAATATAACTTATTTATTCAGAAACACAAGTTTCTTTGTCTTATTTGTGTATTTTATATTTATTTTGTTACAAGTAGTCCAACAGTGCACCCCCCCCCCTCCATTGAAAATAAAACGGCGTACCAGACGGGCTTTAGACCCGGAGGAGGCTGCCGATCCAAAACAGTGAATCTAATAATCATTCAGACAAAAGTTATCTTCAAGAATGAGCCGCACTGCTGACGTGATCTAATTGCTAGCATGTGTGAGTTCATCCTCTTATCGGCAACACATATCGGCAACATTTGAAATATCGGCCCGATATTTATATTTTAAGCCATTATCGGCCGATTTCGATATCAGTCCAATAAAACTGTGCATCCCAATTTACCCGGACTTTCAACACTCTCACCCTTGATTTAAAAAAGTGTATTTACGTGTCTCGTTAGTGTTTGGCGCAGTTGTTGTTGCTAGGAAATGCTTGTTTTGTTTACTGCGTGGAGACGTGCTGATATCGCGTTTGGTCTCGTACTGTATCGCGTCTCTTGTCCGTGTCTGCGCTTGCTTGGACATTTATTGTGATTAACAGGAAAGTGTGTTCAGCTGAATTGAATAGTATTTTGTTAGATGGGTGTAAAAAGCGTAGTTTACCGCGGCAGCGGTCGTGTGAAGACCGAAGAGTGTAAAGACCATCGACTCATTTTATAACCAATTCTTACTATGTGTAAGTTGTTGTTTGTTAGCGTGTGTTATTGTTTTAGGATTACTGATAAACTACTGCCGTTTGATTTATCTATTTTAATTTTAGACAAATTATGTATGAATTTATTATGTCTTTATAGGTATTTTCTTTAGTTTTAGTTTGAATAAATTGGAGTTATAGTAACGTTACTTCAACATACTATATGTAAATTAAATAACATATATATATATATTTGGGTGTTTGGCTTAGTGTCATGTTAGAATATTTTTTATGCTCATGTATTTTGTTGTTTTAATATTCTGAATTGTTTTTAGCTTTATTTTTAGTTTTCATTTAAATGTTTAGTTTTGTCATTTTATTTAATTTCTTCAGTTTCTTAAATGTGTTTATAGAGTATTAACGTAGTTTTAGTTACTTTTTTTTTATTCGCTTTGGATAACAGCGTCTGCTAAATGACTAAATAAATAAATAAATACAAATCGTAATTATTTTTCAGAGATGAACCAAAGTCTAAATGGTTTGGGAGCATGTGAAGGTGAGTTACGATAACATGTATTCATTTAATGTTGACATTTATTTAAAAAAACTACAACTAATACAAATTTCAAAATGTAGTACGTGTTTAACTAAAATGTAAAAAATAAAAACCTGTTCAAAATATTGATATAAACTATAGTTTCTCAGTGATACTAAAATAGCCATGGATCCTGTTTTTAAAGGCTTCGTGTTTTATATCTTGATTTTCTTGTTGATCTGTTTGTTGCAGATAAACTGGTTCTGATCCGAGAGAATAAGACGTGGACTGAAGCTCTGAGATACTGCAGAAACATAAGCATGGACCTGGTGTCGGTGGATTCGGAGCAGATGCAGCGGCGGGTGATGAATGTGACCTCGAGCGCCTCGTCCAATCACGTGTGGCTGGGTCTGCGTCACTCCTGCACTCTGGGGATCTGGTTCTGGGTCAACGGTCACACCATCTGCTACGATCAGTGGGCTCCTGATTATGACACCGGACTGGACAAGTGCAGTACGACGATCAGATCCGGAGCCATTCGGACCTGCGATAATCACTGGATCAGTCTCCCTGAAAATGATAGAAACAACTTCATCTGCGTCAAGTGAGTGCTGGAGAGAAACTGATTACATGTAATCCAGATTACAAATATTCACTACTTGTAATTAGATCACATTTCATCTTAAAATAGCAATAATCAGATGCCTGTTACTTTCTTATGGATTACATATTAACACAATGCCAGTCAATTATTAATTCAATTATAAAGTAATCAAAAAGTATTCAGAATACATTACTTAAAATCTGAAATCTAATAGATTATTTCTAAATAAAAGTGTTGTCATGTAATTTGTAATCTGTAATAGACTAAAAATTAATTTAATAAGTCAAATAACAGATTAAATCAAGCCGTTTTGACTCAATTTATTCAATTTAATTTAATTCAAGTTTATTTGTAAAGCTCTTTTCACGATACACACTGTTTCAAAGCGGCTTCACAGAAAATGTATATTTTAATGTTACAATCAGGTAGTTTTCTGTTATTGGACTCGAATTATCTTCATTTATGTATTTTCATGTCTGTTTGAGCTTCTATCATGTTTTAAATTGTTTAAGGTGACGGATACAAACACTTACTGTTTTCTTTCAGTTTGCTTTAATACTGTTTTTTGTTTAATGCATATTATTTAGTACATACTGTAGCACTTACATTTACTTTTGTATAACTGTTATGTTCTGCGAACTTCATCTAAAATTACTGCAAATGATGCAGTTTTCAATGCAACTTGAAAAAACGAAATAACATTTAACCTTCCTAAACTGTGATGTAAAATATTTAAAATGCTCTTATAAATGTATTTTTTATTTAGTTTTTACAGTTTATGATAGGGCAATATGGAATTCGAGGGTACACAAAAATCTAAATATTGAGAATATTGCCTTTAAATTTGTCCAAATGAAGTTCTTACCAATGCATATTACTAATCAAAAAATGAAGTTTTGATATATTTATGGTAGGAAATGTACAAAATATTTTCATGGAACATGATTTACTTAATATCCTTTTTGTCATAAAAGATAAATGCATATTTTGACCCATATAATGTATTGTTGGTTATTGCTACAAATATACCTGTGCTGCTTATGGATGGTTTTGTGCTCCAGAGTCACATATGTGTCACGTTCAGTTTTGGTTTCAGTTTTGTTTGAATAGACTTTAAATTAGCATTTCATTGTTTCCTTTCGGATTCCTTGGTTGTTATGGTTTCTATGTTTGTTCTCATTTATCACCATAGTTACTGATTATGTTGTTTACCTGTGTCTCATTAATTTCCTTCATTACTGTGTGTTTTTTATTTCTCTCACTTAATATTGTAGACTATGAATATTTTTGGCAAAGTGTGTGTGTGATGTTTCTTTCTATAAAATCATCTACAATGTATACATGTAAACGTGAAATGGATAATGTAAAGATTTTATATAAATACAATAAATATTAATTGAGTTACTTTTGTACTTTATATTTGAACATCAACAGAAGCATTTAAATGAAGTGGTGAAGGTTAAAATGTGGTAATAAAAAAAAGAATATCGCAGACAATTCCACAAATCCACAAATATATTCAGTGATGCAACAACAACAACAAAAACTCAGAAACACAAAAAAACACTAGAAACACTGTTTTTGAATTATACATAAAAAAACTATCAAAACAAGTGGAATATATTTTAAAGAAATACATCAGAAACATGACATTTGTTTGGAACTGAAATATTTCTGCTACCATAAATGTATATATATTTTTAATATAAGATGATTTATTATTTTTATTTATTAGAAAATGTTAAATTAAAGAAAAATGCCTTGGAGACTAGCTAAAATAATAATGTTTAATTTAATTTTATTTCAGTTAACATATTTTATTAGTTTTAAAAACACTGTTTAATCAGACAAAATACATACATAATAATAATAATAATAATATTATCAGATGAGCTTTATTTGTCACATATATACACAATTATACATAGTATAACCAGCAGTGAAATGTGTTCTCTGATTTAACCCATCCAAGTGCATACAAATAATAATATAGACTTGACCAGAGACAGACTTGGCATGGCATGAACGGACTAGACTCACCAACAGCAGGTTACAACATTAATACACGACAAGGAACAAGACAATGACATGGCTACATGTCACACCTCTCTTTGTCTCCTTGCACTGGCTCCCAGTTGCAGCTCGCATCTAGTTCAAGACACTGATGCTTGCATATAAAACAACCACAATTTCAGCACCCTCCTATTTCCACTCACTATTACGAATCTACATCCCCTCCAGAAGCCCCGCCTATTTCCACTCACTATTACGAATCTACATCCCCTCCAGAAGCCCCTCCTACTTCCACTCACTATTACGAATCTACATCCCCTCCAGAAGCCCCGCCTATTTCCACTCACTATTACGAATCTACATCCCCTCCAGAAGCCCCGCCTATTTCCACTCACTATTACGAATCTACATCCCCTCCAGAAGCCCCTCCTACTTCTACTCACTATTACGACTCTACATCCTCTCCAGAAGCCCCGCCTACTTCCACTCACTATTACGTATCTACATCCCCTCCAGAAGCCCTGCCTATTTCCACTCACTATTACGAATCTACATCCCCTCCAGAAGCCCCGCCTATTTCCACTCACTATTACGAATCTACATCCCCTCCAGAAGCCCCTCCTACTTCCACTCACTATTACGAATCTACATCCCCTCCAGAAGCCCCGCCTAATTCCACTCACTATTACGAATCTACATCCCCTCCAGAAGCCCCTCCTACTTCCACTCACTATTACGAATCTACATCCCCTCCAGAAGCCCCGCCTATTTCCACTCACTATTACGTATCTACATCCCCTCCAGAAGCCCTGCCTATTTCCACTCACTATTACGAATCTACATCCCCTCCAGAAGCCCCGCCTATTTCCACTCACTATTACGAATCTACATCCCCTCCAGAAGCCCCTCCTACTTCCACTCACTATTACGAATCTACATCCCCTCCAGAAGCCCTGCCTATTTCCACTCACTATTACGAATCTACATCCCCTCCAGAAGCCCCTCCTACTTCCACTCACTATTACGAATCTACATCCCCTCCAGAAGCCCCGCCTATTTCCACTCACTATTACGAATCTACATCCCCTCCAGAAGCCCCACCTACTTCCACTCACTATTACGAATCTACATCCCCTCCAGAAGCCCCGCCTACTTCCACTCACTATTACGAATCTACATCCCCTCCAGAAGACCCACCTATTTCCACTCACTATTACGAATCTACATCCCCTCCAGAAGCCCCTCCTACTTCCACTCACTATTACGAATCTACATCCCCTCCAGAAGCCCTGCCTATTTCCACTCACTATTACGGATCTACATCCCCTCCAGAAGTCTGAGATCTGCTAGTGAGCGACGCCTCGTGGTACCATCACAGAGAGGCTCAAAATCACTCTCCAGAACATTCTCGTTCACCGTTCCTGGCCGGTGGAATGATCTCCCCCCCCCCCCATCCGGAATGCTGGATCCCTGTCAATCTTCAAGCAACAACTGAAAACTCATCTCTTTCAACACTACTTGACTTCATCATAAAAAAAAAAATATATATATATGTATACTTTCCCTATTTCTATATCTTCATCTTTCTCTTTACCTTTCTCTCCTTCCCTTGCTAGCTTGTATTTATTTGAACAGTGCCTAATGCTTGGTGTTATGGGCACTTCCTCTGTCTGTTTGCCTCTTCAAGATTAATCGCTTTATGTATTGCCCAATTGTAAGTCGCCAACTCTGGTGGTTCTGCAGTGGAAGCCGCCACCTCTGGAGGCTCTGGAGCAGACTCGTGGACAGGAGAGTCCTCAGAAGTAGACTCGTGGACATGAGAGGCCTCAGGAGTGCAGTGTGCAGCCCACACGCACAAAATAGCGACCGCCATAACAGGAAGCACTGAGTTCAGGGGAACATTCTCTGTGACAGCCAGTGCTGAGTTCCCTGGAGATGCCAGCTGCTTGCACTGACAGTGGTAGGTCCATCACACTAGCTATCAGTCCTTTCAGTCTTGGCCCAAGCTCCGCATCCACAGGACCTTGGGTACTATAGCCCCCCCAAAAAAATCCATTGGGAAAATCTTTGCGACAGCCGTGACTTGGCAAGGCTCAGGCGTGGCGGCCATCTTGGCCATGGACTCGGGTGGGGTGGCCATTTTAGCCGGGACTAAAGGCGTGGCAGTTGTAAGGCGTGGCAGCCATCTTGCGATGAGGCTCAGTCATGGCGGCCATGACATGGACAGGCCCCGTAGACTTTGGTGTGGCAGGCACAATGTGAGCAGACTCTGTCGTGGCAGGCATGACGTGAGCAGACTCTGGCTTGGCAGATACTGGAGGATTGCGTTCCTCCTTTGCAACCACCACATTGTACGATGATCCGGACAACAGCAGAGCATGATCAATATATTGTTCCAGAGACCAATAAATCTTACCCCCAGGTAGTCTTGAGCGAATAGGTTCGTTTAAACCCACTCAAAACATGTCTTTAAAAAAAAATGACAAAAATCCTCAAAATATTCCTCTATGGCCCGGTTACTTTGACGAAGGCAGAGGAGGAACCATGCTTTGAACCATGCTAATGCACTTCCACTAATGCCAACATGGTTTTATAGTCTATTCAAAAGAAAGTTGTGGTCGATAGTAGTGCTGGGCGGTATACCGGTTCATACCGGATACCGGTGTTTATTTTTCTTACGATATGAATTTTTAAAATACCGCAATACCGGTGTCATTTAAATAACGTTTGAAACGCGACACTGTTAGAGAGGGGTCTCTTTTCACGATTGCATTTTGGCGAGGATACAGCTGTATGTGTTACTAAGCGTGAAAGTTCCGAAACTGAAGCACTAGTAGAATGTGATGAGAGAGAAGAAGTCATCCACAACAAATATCCACATCGACCGCCACAAATATCCACTAACCGAACAGGCAACCGAAACAATAACAATAAAGACTCTCAAATCAGAAGCCGTGGGTGGACAGAACAATTCGTGACGCAGTTAACCATCGAACTGCCGCATACAATGCCGGTATTCTGTCAGGGAACATGAGTGAGTACAAGTCATCTTGTTATGCTCTCCGTCGTGCAGTAAGAGCCGCTAAACGCCGATACAGTGAGAGAATTGAGTCACATTTCCAGCTCAATGACTCTCGACGCATGTGGCAGGGACTAAAGACCATCTGTTCCTCTGGAAACAACAACTCTGTGGAGGTGAGAGCAGACCCGTTGCTAGCCGTAGAGCTAAACAACTTCTACGGCCGCTTTGAATGCAATGGCGGCGCGATTCTGCCGAGCAGCGCGTCAAGAAGCAGCAGACAGAGCAGCAATGATTATGCTATCACCCTTTCAGAGGATGATGTTCGGAGGGAACTAAGGAGAGTGAACGTCAGAAAAGCAGCAGGACCCGATGGGATTACTGGCCGCGTTCTGAGGTCCTGTGCTGATCAGCTTGCTGGTTTGTTTACATCCATATTTAATGAGTCCCTCGCTACCTCTGTGGTCCCCACCCCCTTTAAAAAATCTGTCATTATCCCTGTGCCCAAGAACAGTAAACCCTCTTGCCTGAATGACTATCATCCAGTTGCCCTTACATCGACAGTCATGAAGGTTTTTGAGAGACTTTTAAAGAAACACATTTGCTCCTCCATCCCTGCTACTTTGGACCCTCTTCAGTTTGCCTACCGGCCAAATAGGTCTACTGATGATGCCATCTCCCAGGTACTGCACTCCTCCCTCACTCACATCGACAGCAAAAATGGCAACTATGTCAGGCTGCTATTCATCGACTATAGCTCAGCTTTCAACACTATAGTCCCCACCAAGCTAGCTGTCAAACTCTCAGACCTCGGCCTTAACACTTCACTTTGTGACTGGATTCAAGATTTCCTCACCGCCAGACCACAAGTGGTGAAAGTCGGCCAGTTCACCTCCAACTCAATCACCCTGAACATAGGAGCCCCACAGGGCTGTGTCCTGAGCCCCCTGCTATACTCTCTCTACACACACGACTGCGTGTCCTCTCACAGCTCCACATCTATCATTAAATTTGCTGATGATACTGTGGTCCTGGGCCTCATTAACAATGATGACGAGACCGCATACTTGGATGAGGTGGAGAGACTTACATCATGGTGCCAGGACAACTGCCTCTCTCTGAACGTGAGCAAAACCAAAGAGCTGATCGTGGACTTCAGGAAGAGACAGCAGCAGCCCTACACTCCTCTTATGATCAGTGGGACCCCTGTGGAGAGGGTGAGCAGCTTCAAGTACCTCGGTGTAAACATCTCTGAGGACCTGACATGGACTACACACATTCAAACACAGGTTAAGAAAGCCTGTACCATCTGCGACAGCTGAGGAAATTCAGGGTCTCTCCAGCTATCCTGAAAACTTTCTATTCAGGGGCCATAGAAAGTGTTCTGACTCAGTGCATCTCAGTGTGGTATAATAATGCCACAAACCAGGACTGCAAAGCTCTGCAGAGAGTCGTGCGCTTAGCTGAGCGCATCTCAGGATCTACACTCCCCTCTCTGCAGGGCATCTACCTCAAACGCTGCAGAAGCAGAGCTGCTAAAATCACCAAAGACTCAAACCACCCCGGTAACCATCTTTTCCGTTTACTGCCATCTGGCAGGCGCTACAGGAGCTTGATGGCAAAGACAGAGAGACTGAGGAAGAGCTTCTTCCCTCAGGCCATCAGGCTCCTTAACACAAACTCAGTTCCATAAACTTTCACAAGACTCATTATTATCTGTAAAAAAAATAACAAAAACATTCATATTCTCATCATCCATATTGCCGCTATGTGTGCATACCCAGTACAACCCGTTGCACATCCCTCTCATCCCTCCTGTTTATACTAATATTTATTAAGTCCCATATAATGTTTTTGCACATCCAATTTGTTTTGCACATCTTACTGTTTACTGTTTTGAACTTTTCTTTATTCTATTGCACATTTTACTTCTTATTTCTTTTTTTACCTATATATATATATATATATATATATATATATATACTCTTGTGTGGTGTTACTTTTATATAATTTAATTTTTTTTTTTTTTTTTTTTTATTCTTTGCACTGTCCACTGAGCGGACCTGATTTGACCTACATTTCACTTTTGATTATACCCTGTATAATTTATCATGTGACAAATAAAGAAACCTTGTGACAAATATCCACCGTCCGCTGCATCAGCTCCCGCGTCTCTCACACACAACAGTTCTCCGTCGATACGACGGATTCCGTCAACTGCAGGGTTCCCGCCTTCTTAAATTCACTTTTCATAATTTTAAGACCGTAAATACGCTTACGTTTCTCAAATAGTGTTATAAATGTCTTGATTTTAGCTTGAATAGGTCTTAAATGAAGGAAAGACGAGATGCATTCAGTCTGATGAGGGGGATGTGATCAAAGCCTGGAGTTGATTAAAGCACGTTCCTCTCTCCGCTCTAAGCGTTCTGTAATCACTCCGCTCTGGATCCACTCCGGGTTTTACATTCCCGCTCACGGAGAAACTGCTCCGAGTTCACTCCATTTAAACGTTATCAGGGATTACTGAGAGAAAAGAAACATGTAGGAATCATGTAGCACACTGTTGTTGTTCTGCGGAACACCAAAAATCATCCACACCTCGGCAAACAACATAGTAACGCCACTCGCATCATTCACAGTCGGGTTCTTAGCAGAGAACACCGAGCAGAACTTGAATTTCGGCGCGGGATTGCGGCTATTAATAATAATTATACTCATTCCCGCAGGTTCCGACAGAATGCGTCACATTTGCACGTGCTTTTGATTCTTGAGCTCACTCATGCGCCCTTAATTTCTGTGCGCCCACAGATCGCGATCAGCTGGAGACAGCTTTTAATAATTATATTATTTAATTATAAGGGGAGTTTGCAAATGTGATATATTGATTTAATACAAAAGATCAATAAACAAGTACTGCATGATTTTGTTCTATTTCATCAACGAAAATAGTTCAAAATAAAGTAACAGCTGAGCCGTTGTGCATCTCTAAAAGCAAATTTATGTGTAAAACATTAATGTCCACATGAATCTATGATTTTTATTGCACTCATGCCACCTCTGAGCCTCATTAAACGTCTGAAAATGTACGTACAAGCCACTTTTGTGTTCTTCTGTGCCAAATTATGCCATTGCAAAGGTAAAAATAAAATACCCCTGCAAGTCACTTTAAGGAGTCAAATGTCACTTCGTATTCGGAAGGCTAATTTTTATATCAGAATTTTTTTTTATTGATCAGAAGGTACTCCTAAATGTTTTTAATTAGTAGGACAAGCGCTCCTAACTACAAGAAGAAAAAAACTTAAACTGTGTGTGTGACTGTAGCCATATGGCTGTGGAATGGGGTTTGGCCGAGGAAATATTTTCAGTCAAAATATTTTTTTTTGCTTTAACCCCTGTATTTAGTGTGGACTTTGTCTACAATATTCACTCATCATGACACTAAAATATGGCATTCTAAGTCAATCTACTGCAGTTTTTCCTCAGTCAGTAGAAAATGTGGTTAACACCCGGCGGTCATGCATGAAAAAAAAAAATACCGTCATATACCGTGAAACCGGTATAATTGAGAAAAATACCGTGATATACATTTTTGGTCATACCGCCCAGCTCTAGTCGATAGTGTCGAACGCAGCGCTAAGATCCAGTAGCACTAATAGAGAGATACAACCACGATCAGATGATAAGAGCAGGTCATTTGTCACTCTAATGAGAGCAGTCTCAGTACTATGAGATGCTCTAAATCCTGACTGGAAATCCTCACAGATATCATTTTTCTCTAAGAAGGAATATAATTGTGAGGATGCTACCTTTTCTAGTATCTTTGACAGAAAAGGGAGATTCGAGATCGGTCTGTAATTAACTAGATCTTTGGGGTCAAGTTGTGTTTTTTTAATGAGAGGCTTAATAACAGCAAATTTAAAGGTTTTAGGGACATATCCTAATGACAATGACGAATTAATAGTTACCAAAAGAGGATCTATGACTTCTGGAAGCACCTCTTTTAGTAGTTTAGATGGAATAGGGTCTAACATACATGTTGTTGGTTTGGCTGATTTAACAAGTTTATATAATTCTTCCTCTCCTATTGTAGAGAATGAGCAGGATTGCAGTAGAAATTCCCTTAGAAATGCAGTCTAAATCCCAAGTCTTAAGTCCCACGACTTAGAAATGCATCTTCTGATGATTTAGCATATCTTACCTGAATAGTGCTCCTGGTTTCCTGGTTTGACTGTGTTTTTACCATCATCATCATCTTGATGAAGAACGGCACACATTCAAATTCTGTCCTGAAGATTCGATCTGTCCCGTATCTGATTATTCTTCCCCGAGGAACACTGGGACATTCATGAATATCAGCTGCATAAAAATGAACAACAATATGTAAATGAAAAGGGAAAAAACATAGATACATGAGATAAACAGAGACGAGGAAGACGAGAATAATATCAGTATTCATTAAACCATTATTCCAAAGAAACAACAGAAAATATAGTTGTGCTCTTTCAGCTTTTCACGTCTCATCAAAGTCTCGACTTTATCTCAGATGATTCCCTCGAAAAATAAAAACTGACATTGAATAGATGTCAATTATTATAATCATAGAGCTAGTTATATATATATATATATACTATAACAAAACCTACATACTAACAATAACATAATTTTTTTTCTATTTTATATTATCTTTACATATGAGAACATCTCCAAAACAAGGTTTTGCAAGTTTAACTCACTTCTAGGTACATTTTAACATTTAACATTTTTAACATTTATGCATTTAGCAGACGCTTTTATCCAAAGCCACTTACAGTGCATTCAGGCTATACATATTGTCAGTATGTGTGTTCCCTGGGAATTGAACCCACAACCCACAACCTCCAAACTTTGCGTACTTGGTATTGAGAAACGGCCAATGACATAGCTACTTGTAGTAAACGACTGGACACATGACAAGAACCAACCAATGAGCACACAGAACTGATAATCACATGACAAGACAATAACCAATGAAAACATGACACAATGAACAAGGGAACCAATGGCAAAGAGACATGAGGGCAAGGGAAGCATGAACCAAACAGGAACCATAACTCAACTTTAAAATAAAAGACATGAAAACAAGAACATGGAACAGAAGCAAAAACAGACCTTACACTACACTGAGGAGAGGATTGAGTTTGGCCACACCGCCATAAAGCCCAGATCGGTGGAGTGTTGCAGTGATGTTTGTCCTTCTGTAGGTTTCTACGGTCTTCACATATGATCATGGAGCTCAACTCGAGTGACCATCAGGTTCTTGGTCACCATTCTAACCAAAGCCCTTCTCCATCACATGATTAGTTTGGTCAGGAGGCCAGCTCTAAGAAGAATCCTAGTTGTTCCAAACATCTTCCATTGTGGATAATGAAGGCTACATGCTTCTGTGACCCTTCAATGCAGCAGATTTTTTTCTGAACTCTTCCTCAGACGTGTGGTTTGACGCAATCCTATCTCTGAGCTCTACAGACATCTATTTTTTTTTTACCTCTACTGCTTACCGGGACGATGAGATTCATAGCAGACTGTAGTGACTCAATGGCTGGATGTCTAAGTGGTGCCCGCTGAATAACATAGGTTTTATAGACAACTGGACTAGTTTTTGGGGCAGACCTGACCTGTTGAAAAGAGATGGTCTTCATCACTCCTGGGGTGGTGACGCTCTTCTCTCTAGAAATATGGCACATAGTCTTAGAGTTGGTATTTGACTAACTGGTGCCCAGGTCAGGAAGCAGACAGACTGGCTAAACCGACCGTCTGCTAGCCGCATCACCTCACAGAAATCAGTTAATTCTCTGCACATAGAGACCCTTTCACCTAGATATCACACTATAGAGACTGTGTCTGTTCCCCGAACTAGAAAATACAAAAAACGTCCAAACCAGTCTATGAGTAACAACTTAATGGATGTTCAACAAATGAAAAATGTATATAACACAGAGAAACAAATGATAAAGCTTGGCTTATTGAATATCAGGTCCCTTTCTACGAAAGCACTTTTTATAAATTATGTGATAACTGAAGTTATTAACAAGATTTTCTAAATCTATATGATGTTTAATAGGGAGCCAGTGCAGTGTTGACAGAACCGGGCTAATGTGATCATACTTCTGGTTCTAGTAAGAACTCTAGCTGCTGCATTTTGGACCATCTGTAGTTTGTTTATTAAGCGTGTAGAACATCCACCCAATAAAGCATTACAATAATCTAACCTTGAGGTCATAAACGCATGAATTAACATTTCTGCATTTGACATTGAGAGCATAGGTCTCAGTTTGGATATATTTTAAGAGGAAAATATGCAGTTTTACACATGCTAGAAACGTGGCTGTCAAAGGAGAGATTGCTATCAAATAGCACACCTAGGTTCCTGACTGATGATGAAGAATCGAGAGAGCAGCCATCAAGTGTTAGACGGTGTTCTAGGTTATTACTTGTGGTGGTTTAGGTCTGATAATTACCACCTCTGTTTTTTCAGAATTTAGCAGTAAGAAATTATTCGTCATCCAGTGTTTTATATCGACTATGCATTCCATAAGTTTCTCAATTTGGTGTATTTCACTGGGCCATGAAGAAATATAGAGCTCAGTATCATCATCATAACAGTGAAAGCTAACCCCATGTTTCCTGATGATATTTACCAAGGATAACATGTATAGCATGAAAAGTAACGGCCCAAGTACTGAGCCTTGAGGTACTCCATACTGCACGTGTGATCGATATTATATCTCTTCATTCACTGCTACGAATTGATGGCGGTCAGATAAGTACGATTTGAACCATGCTAATGCACTTCCACTAATGCCAACATGGTTTTATAGTCTATTCAAAAGAAAGTTGTGGTCGATAGTGTCGAACGCAGCACTAAGATCCAGTAGCACTAATAGAGAGATACAACCACGATCAGATGATAAGAGCAGGTCATTTGTCACTCTAATGAGAGCAGTCTCAGTACTATGAGATGCTCTAAATCCTGACTGGAAATCCTCACAGATATCATTTTTCTCTAAGAAGGAATATAATTGTGAGGATGCTACCTTTTCTAGTATCTTTAGCAGAAAAGGGAGATTTGAGATTGGTCTGTAATTAACTAGATCTTTGGGGTCGAGTTGTGGTTTTTTTAATGAGAGGCTTAATAAAAGCAAATGTAAAGGTTTTAGGGACATATCCTAATGACAATGATGAATTTATAGTTGCCAAAAGAGGATCTATGACTTCTGGAAGTACCTCTTTTAGTAGTTTAGATGGAATAGGGTCTAACATACATGTTGTTGGTTTGGCTGATTTAACAAGTTTATATAATTCTTCCTCTCCTATTGTAGAGAATGAGCAGGATTGCAGTAGAAATTCCCTTAGAAATGCAGTCTAAGTCCCAAGTCTTAAGTCCCACGACTTAGAAATGCATCTACTGATGATTTAGCATATCTTACCTGAATAGTGCTCCTGGTTTCCTGGTTCGACTGTGTTTTTACCATCATCATCATCTGATGAAGAACGGCACACATTCAAATTCTGTCCTGAAGATTCGATCTGTCCCGTATCTGATTATTCTTCCCCGAGGAACACTGGGACATTCATGAATATCAGCTGCATAAAAATGAACAACAATATGTAAATGAATGAGGAAAAAACACAGACACATGAGATAAACAGAGACGAGGAAGACGAGAATAATATCAGTATTCATTAAACCATTATTCCAAAGAAACAACAGAAAATATAGTTGTGCTCTTTCAGACCTCAGCTTTTCACGTCTCATCAAAGTCTCGACTTTATCTCAGATGATTCCCTGGAAAAATATAAACTGACATTGAATAGATGTCAATTATTATAATCATAGAGCTAGTTATATATATATATATATATAGTATAACAAAACCTACATACTAACAATTACATCAATTTCTTTCTATTTTATATTATCTTTACATATGTGAACATCTCCAAAACAAGGTTTTGCAAGTTTAACTCACTTCTAGGTACATTTTAACATTTAACATTTTTTACATTTATGCATTTAGCAGACGCTTTTATCCAAAGCCACTTACAGTGCATTCAGGCTATACATATTGTCAGTATGTGTGTTCCCTGGGAATTGAACCCACAACCTCCGAACTTTGCGTACTTGGTATTGAGAAACGGCCAATGACATAGCTACCTGTAGTAAACAACTAGACACATGACAAGAACCAACCAATGAGCAGACAGAACTGATAATCACATGACAAGACAATAACCAATGAAAACATGACACAATGAACAAGGGAACCAATGGCAAAGAGACATGAGGGCAAGGGAAGCATGAACCAAAGAGGAACATAACTCAACTTTAAAATAAAAGACATGAAAACAAGAACATGGAACAGAAGCAAAAACAGACCTTACACTACACTGAGGAGAGGATTGAGTTTGGCCACACCGCCATAAAGCCCAGATCGGTGGAGTGTTGCAGTGATGTTTGTCCTTCTGTAGGTTTCTACGGTCTTCACATATGATCATGGAGCTCAACTAGAGTGACCATCAGGTTCTTGGTCACAACTCTAACCAAAGCCCTTCTCCATCACATGATCAGTTTGGTCAGGAGGCCAGCTCTAAGAAGAATCCTAGTTGTTCCAAACGTCTTCCATTGTGGATAATGGAGGCTACATGCTTCTGTGACCCTTCAATGCAGCAGATTTTTTTCTGAACTCTTCCTCAGGTGTGTGGTTTGACGCAATCCTGTCTCTGAGCTCTACAGACATCTATTTTTTTTACTTCAGGGCTTGTATTTGCTCTAATATGCACTTTTAGCTGTTATTAAGACATGTTTGCCTTTCCAAATCATGCCCATTCAGTTTAATTTGCCACAGGTTAACTTCACTCAAAGTGTGGTGACATTTACAAGCAATCAAAATGCTCCTGACAAATGCTAGAAACATGGCTGTCAAAGGAGAGATTGCTATCAAATAGCACACCTAGGTTCCTGACTGATGATGAAGAATCGAGAGAGCAGCCATCAAGTGTTAGACAGTGTTCTAGGTTATTACTTGTGGTGGTTTAGGTCCGATAATTACCACCTCTGTTTTTTCAGAATTTAGTAGTAAGAAATTATTCGTCATCCAGTTTTTTATATCGGCTATGCATTCCATAAGTTTATCAATT
This sequence comes from Schizopygopsis malacanthus, assembly GCA_027474115.1. Lineage (NCBI taxonomy): Eukaryota > Metazoa > Chordata > Actinopteri > Cypriniformes > Cyprinidae > Schizopygopsis > Schizopygopsis malacanthus. Next base: position 36,135 of record CM049864.1, on the reverse strand, counting down.
TGATGTGTTTCACTGGGCCATGAAGAAATATAGAGCTGAGTATCATCAGCATAACAGTGAAAGCTAACCTCGTATTTCCTGATGATGTTTCCCAAGGGTAATATGTATAGCATGAAAAGTAACGGCCCAAGTACTGAGCCTTGAGGTACTCCATACTGCACTTCAATATGATCGATATAATACCTCTTCATTCACTGCTTGATGGCGGTCAGATAATTATGATTTGAACCATGCTAATGAACTTTCACTAATGCCAACAAAGTTTTATAGTCAATTCAAAAGAATGCTGTGGTTGATAGTGTCGAACGTAGGATAAGATCCAGGAGCACTAATAAAGAGATTAAAGACATTAAACAATCAACTGATAAGAGTAGGTCATTTGTCAGTCCGTATCCAGATCAGATGGTGGATCATTACCTAGAGACGACCTCTACAGCTCTGAATGTCAGCGGAGACCAGGGCACCTAGATGAGCCCCAGAGACAGATCTCCAGTGAGGACCTCGTCACCTAGACATCCATCGGGGAAAGACCCCTGGAACCAGTGGAGCCCTTACACTCGGACTTTACTGCAGTTGGAACAAACTACTGGTTCGTCTGGCCAGAGGGGAACTGCCCCCCCGACTGAGCCTGGTTTCTCCCAAGGTTTTTTCTCCATTCTGTCACCGATGGAGTTTTGGTTCCTTGCCGCTGTCGCCTCTAGTTTGCTTAGTTGGGAAATCACCATATGTTTGGGACACTTCATTTCCAGCGATATCACCGACTTGATTGCATGGATACTATTTAATCTGAACTGAGCTGGACGATGACATCACTCAATTCTATAATGAAATGCCTTTAACTAAAAAATTAGTGTTTAATCTAGTCATTTTACATTGGTGATTAACTATTTTCCTATTTTGATATTGTGCAGTTGCTTTGACACAATTTGTAATGCTATATAAATAAAGGTGACTTGACTTGACTCTAATGAGAGCAGTCTCAGTACCATGAGATGGTCTAAATCCTGACTGGAAATCCTCACAGATATCATATTTCTCTAAGAAGGAATATAATTGTGAAGATACTACCTTTTCTAGTATCTTTGACAGAAAACGGAGATTCGAGATCGGTCTGTAATTAACTAGATCTTTGGGGTCAAGTTGTGGTTTTTTAACGAGAGGCTTAATAACAGCGAATTTAAAGGTTTTGGGGACATACCCTAATGACAATGATGAATTAATAATAGCCAAAAGAGGATCTATGACTTCTGGAAGCACCTCTTTTAGTAGTTTAGATGGAATAGGGTCTAACATACATGTTGTTGGTTTGGCTGCTTTAACAAGTTTATATAATTCTTCCTCTCCTATAGTAGAGAATGAATGGAATTGCAGTAGAAATTACCTTAGAAATGCAGTCTAATCCCAAGTCTTAAGTCTAGTTCCCACGACTTAGAAATGCATCTTCTGATGATTTAGCATATCTTACCTGAATAGTGCTCCTGGTTTCCTGGTTCGACTGTGTTTTTACCATCATCATCATCATCATCTTGATGAAGAACGGCACACATTCAAATTCTGTCCTGAAGATTCGATCTGTCCCGTATCTGATTATTCTTCCCCGAGGAACACTGGGACATTCATGAATATCAGCTGCATAAAAAAATGAACAACAATATGTAAATGAATGAGGAAAAAACACAGACACATGAGATAAACAGAGACGAGGAAGACGAGAATAATATCAGTATTCATTAAACTATTATTTCAAAGAAACAACAGAAAATATAGTTGTGCTCTTTCAGCTTTTCACGTCTAATCAAAGTCTCGACTTTATCTCAGATGATTCCCTGGAAAAATATAAACTGACATTTAATAGATGTAAATTATTATAATCATAGAGCTAGTTATATATACTATAACAAAACCTACATAATTACCATAACATGTTTTTTTATATTTTATATTACCTTTACATATGAGAACGTCTCCTAAACAAGGTTTTGTGAGTTTAATTCACTTCTAGGTAAAAAAAAAACAAAATATGGTTAAGTCCAGACAGCAGGTGAATTTGGTAAATAATTATTAATAAACATCAGCGTACTTCCTCTTGATTGGTACATTAAGAATTGCAAACCTTTTTTGTACTACATAGTTTCTGAAATCTTATGTTAAATATAAAAAATATGCTATAACTTGCATACATTTCCAGAACAGAAATCTAAAGCCAAATTAAAAATTCTATTTAGATTTTGTTGACACATTAGAGTTAAAGGTTTTAAAGGAGAATATGGATAGTTTCCTCCATATGGAATTTTCCACATGTTTTTAGGAGTAAAATGTTATATGAATCAGAGTGAATGAAATATGAACAAACCCCTCTGTAAACCTTCAGAATATAGAGAGAAATAAAACTGTAAGTTGTGTTGTATGTAAATGCTGCAAAATTATAGGGATAAAACATATGTATAGTAACTGAAATCTATAGAAGCAAATAAATAAGTACAAAAAAATAAACACTTTAAAAGTCTATTTTAGATATTTGGGCAAGAGAGGAGGAATTAAACCTGGAGGGGGGGATAACCACAGAAGGGAGTTTTTCTGTCGAGGGAAAGCAGAGATGGGAGGAGCAGAAAGAGAGACGATCGGTGATCTCAGTCTGTCCTGATAAAAGAAGAAACACACACACCTGAATCACAACATCTACAGGTAAGACACTCTGAGTCTTAACTTTACACTGATTACAATATGATTGATTTAGCGGTGTTTATGTCACAAGCTGATCACTGTGTAACTAGTGAATGTGTGGACTTTGCACATTTATCTGGGTTTTTATAGACAAAAAAATGAACTTAGTATTCAGAGATTGATCCAAATGTGATGTTGATAATAACTCCATAAAGGCTTCCTCACATTTATTTCCCAAGTGTGTCCTAAATGTCTTTATGTATCAAACTAATTATTCATTATTACATGAGCAAAACCTACTTACAACAGCAATGCATTACCAGATCATAATATCTGTGTGCATTTAACTCTGGAGATTTTAAAAGCAGAAAGTTTGATAAGTATAACATACTGTATATAACTGTTAGAAATGTAACAGGACATTTCGTGAGGCACTTGGGTTCATTACGAGGTTTTCTCTTTTTAACTACATTACAATCTGTGTGTTAGTTTTCTGGATTTGAATGTATTGAGACTGATTTGTGTTTTTTTCCCTCAGAAATGGAGAGAATCACATTGATGTCTCTTCTGCTCACGGGTGAGTGCTTGACTAGTACTAGTGTTAATAGTTAGTGTTATCAAACACACACTGACACTCTGAGCTCTTGAAACACAGTGTGGATATAATGAGTCTGATATCTGTGTGAATGTGTCTCTCCTCAGCCGTGGTCAGTTCATCTCCGCGTCAGTATCACTTTGTGAATCAGAAGAAGAGCTGGACTGAAGCTCAGAGATACTGCAGAGAGAATCACACAGATCTGGTCACTATCAATGACATACAAGAACAGAATGACATAAACCAGGTCATAAACAGTACATCTGGCCGTGTCTGGATTGGGCTGAAGGACACGTGGATTTGGTCTCTGAGTGACCCGGACTTCTACAGAAGAGATGAGTCTCAGTATAGAAACTGGGGATCATCACAACCAAATGGAGATGGAGACTGTGTTTATATGAATAAAGATGGACGATGGCATGATATAAAGTGTGATAGTCCAATGCATTTCATCTGCTATAATGGTGAGATCAGCTGTATGTTTCATATCTGATACAATTTGCATTATTAATTAATCAAACTGCTTATAAATATTTTTTATGAGAAACTGATTTAAGTTTGCAACATTGACAGTTATTTTATCACAATGATGCTGCTTTGAAACAACATGTATTTTGAATAATATGTTTTAATAGTAAAATAATTATTATAATTATAAAAACATGATCACAACAAGGTGGTAAATGTGTTAAATGACATACTGAGTATTGTATGTCCCAAAAAAAATACACTTTTAGTTTTTAAACTAAAGGCACAATTGCATTTGTAGATATGTCTACAGCAGTTTTTTATTATTATGATTTAACTGTAAATCAATATCAGACTAAATGTCTTTCTGTTTTAAAGCCAGTACAGGATTCGTCCCCGTACAGGAGGGAAAGAACTGGACTGATGCTCAGAAATACTGCAGAGAGAATCACACAGATCTGGTCAGTGTGAGGAATGAGAGTGAGAATAATCAGATCCAGAACATAACAGAGAAATCAAATCCAGATAATCAAGCCTGGATCGGTCTGTACAGATTCTGGGTTTGGTCTGATAACAGCACCGCTTCATTCACACACTGGATGTCTGGTAAACCCAATATCAAAGCTAAACAAGACAGCATCTGCACATCGACTGGTATGAGTAATGGAGGACGCTGGACAGACGAGGACTGTACATATTCATATCCCTTTGTGTGTTATGATGGTGAGTACATCAATCATCTGATCTGCTGAACATCTACATGTCAAACTACAGAAACTCATCATTATTACAGTACGACTGCACTATTCCTTTAAACCAGCAATTCACAGAGTTTCTGTCAGTGAACGTATTTCTTCAAGTCTTTAAATTAATCTGTCAATAATTTGACAAAACATTCACACATTCATGGTTCTCTGATGTCAGTTAATGATCATAAGACATGAATCTGAACAAATAAAAGTATATAACTCCAGTTATAAAAATGAAAGCCGATATTGCTGTTGTTAATTCCACTGTCATGTACAGTTAAATCATTTTATTCTACACTACAAGTTAATATACTGATATTGATGTTTTATATTCTTCAGTTTCAAACTTTTAAATCCTCAGGCGTTTGTTTTGGTGAATATTAGTGAAAAGATGTAGACATTAAAAAAGTAGGAAATTATGCAAATTGGTCAATAAAGTAAACTTATCACACATTGTATTCTCAAATGCACATTAAACTCAGTGTTAAAGCTGCTGACGTGTAATACATACACAATACATCAGACATTGATTTGATAATCACACTGAGCTAAATCACAATTTCAGATTTATTTAGATTTATTATGCAGCATCATTTATCTATATATATTAATTCTCATTCGGTTTCATTAATTATTAGGTATTGATAAACTCAGGAAGCATGTTTGGGAAACCCTGCTGCTTTAACTCAACACTCTTCATTTGAGTTCCTGTATTTAAATGCTTCACTTTCTGTTTGTGTTGCAGATAATCTGGTTCTGATCCGAGAGAATAAGACGTGGACTGAAGCTCTGAGATACTGCCGAAACATAAGCATGGACCTGGTGTCGGTGGATTCGGAGCAGATGCAGCGGCGGGTGATGAATGTGACCTCGAGCGCCTCGTCCAATCACGTGTGGCTGGGTCTGCGTCACTCCTGCACACTGGGGATCTGGTTCTGGGTCAACGGTCACACCATCTGCTACGATCAGTGGGCTTCTGATTACGACACCGGACTGGATGAGTGCGATACGATGGTCAGATCCGGAGCCATTCGGACCAGTGATAATCACTGGATCAGCCGCCCTGAAAATGATAGAAACAACTTCATCTGCGTCAAGTGAGTGCTGGAGAGAAACTGATTACATGTAATCCAGATTACAAATATTCACTACTTGTAATTAGATTACATTTCATCTTAAAATGCCAATAATCAGATGCCTGTTACTTTCTTATGGATTACATATTAACACAATGCCAGTCAATTATTCAATAAATTATAAAGTAATCAAAAAGTACTCAGAATACATTACTTAAAATCTGAAATCTAATAGATTATTTCTAAATAAAAGTGTTGTCATGTAATCTGTAATAGACTAAAAATTTTTAATAAACTACCCGCTGTGTGTGAGTCAAATAACAGATTAAATCAAGCCGTTTGGACTCAAATTATTAAATTCAATTTAATTCCAGTTTATTAGTAAAGCTCTTTTCACGATACACACTGTTTCAAAGCGGCTTCACAGAAAATGTACATTTTAATGTTACAATCAGGTAGTTTTCTGTTATTGGACTCGAATTATCTTCATTTATGTCTTTTCATGTCTGTTTGAGCTTCTATCATGTTTTAAATTGTTTAAGGTGACGGATACAAACACTTACTGTTTTCTCTCAGTTTGCTTCAATACTGTTTTTTGTTTAATGCATATTATTTAGTACTTACTGTAGCACTTACATTTACCTTTGTATAACTGTTATGTTCTGCGAACTTCATCTAAAATTACTGGAAAATCTGGAATCTGAGGGAGCACAGAAATCGAAATATTGAGAATATTGCCTTTAAAGTTGTCCAAATGCAGTTCTTACCAATGCATATTACTAATCAAATTTATGTTTATAAATATATTTATGGTAGGAAATTTAATAAATATTTTTATGGAACATGATTTACTTAACATCCTTTTTGTCATAAAAGAAAATGTATAATTTTGATCCATACAATGTATTGTTGGCTATTGCTACAAATACACCTGTGCTGCTTATGGATGGTTTTGTGCTCCAGAGTCACATATGTGTCACGTTCAGTTTTGGTTTCAGTTTTGTTTTCATAGACTTTAAGTTTGCATCTCATTGTTTCCTTTCGGATTCCTTGGTTGTTATGGTTTCTATGTTTGTTCTCATTTATCACCATAGTTACTGATTATGTTGTTCACCTGTGTCTCATTAATTTCCTTCATTACTGTGTGTTTTGTATTTCTCTCACTTGGTATTGTAGACTATGAATAATTTGGGCAAAGTGTGTGTGTGATGTTTCTTTCTATAAAATCATCTACAATAAATACATGTAAACGTGAAATGGATAATGTAAAGATTTTATATAAATACAATAAATATTAATTGAGTGACTTAATGAAATATTTGTGCTATATTTGAACATCAACAGAAGCATTTAAATGAAGTGGTGAAGGTTAAAATGTGGTAATAAAAAAAAAAATATTGCAGAAAATTACAGGATCTACAAATATATTCAGTGATGCAACAACAACAACAACAACAACCTTAGAAACACTAAAAAAAACACTAGAAACACTGTTTTTGAATTATATATAAAGAATATCAAAACAAGTGGAATATATTTTAAAGAAATAAATCAGAAACATTTGTTTTGAACTGAAATATTTCTGCTACCATAAATTTATATATATTTTTAAAATAAGATTTATTATTTTTATTTATTAAAAAATTTTAAATTAAAGAGAAATGTTGCCTTGGACACTAGCTAAAATAATAATGTGTAAATAAATTTAATCAGAATAAATACTCAGATTCTGATGTGTATCAAATTCCAAGTATGTTTCCATGTGTCAGGAGAGGATTGAGTTTGGCCATACATAATAATAATAATAATTATTATATTATCAGATTAGCTTTATTTGTCACATATATATACAATTATACAGAGTATAACCAGCAGTGAAATGTGTTCTCTGCATTTAACCCATCCAAGTGTATACAAATAATAATATATACTTGACCAGAGACAGACTTGGCATGGCATGAACGGACTAGACTCACCAACTGCAGGTTACAACATTAATACACGACAAGGAACAAGACAATGACATGGCTACATGTAGTAAACAAGACTGGACACATGACAAGAACAAACCAATGAGCAGACAGAACAGATAATCACATGACAGAACTGATACATATCTCTGACCAGTTCTTCATTAAATTTACATCACACTTTGCTACCCGGGTGACACCAACCCCCTTACCGGTTACTTTTAGACGGAACCTACGCTCCCTTTCTCCATCCCATCTTTCCTCTGTAGTATCCTCCTCTCTTCCCTCACCTACACATTTCTCATCTCTAGATGTGAATGCGGCTACTGATACTTTATGCTCAACCTTAACCTCTTGTCTAGATGACATTTGTCCTCTCTCCTCCAGGCCAGCACGGACTGCCCCTTCTAACCCCTGGTTATCTGATGTTCTTCGTGAACATCGGACCAGACTCCGAGCGGCAGAGAGAAAATGGCAAAAATCAAACAATCTGTTGGACCTGAGTATGTATCAATCGTTGCTTTCATCTTTCTCCGCAGAAGTCCACACTGCCAAATCATCACATTTCCATAACAAGATCAACAATGCTCCAGATATGCGTAATCTCTTCAGAACATTTAATTCTCTCCTCTGTCCCCCTCCACCACCTCCCACCACGTCTATAACAGCTGATGACTTTGCAACTTTTTTTTACAGACAAAACTAAAACAATCAGTAGTCAGTTCTCACCTTCACTCACACAGGACCTCCAACCATCTAGATCCATTGCTCAAACTCCCATCTTCTCCTTCTGTCCCCTCACTGAGGCGGAAGTATCCAAACTTCTCCTCTCCAGCCATCCTACAACATGTCCTCTAGACCCTATTCCCTCACACCTTCTCCAAGCAATCTCTCCCGCACTCTTACCAGCACTCACACACATCATCAACACATCTCTCCTCACAGGCATCTTCCCCACTGCGTTCAAGCAGGCTCGGGTAACCCCACTGCTCAAAAAACCTACATTAAACACTTCTCTTTTAGAAAACTACAGACTTGTCTCTCTCCTTCCATTCATAGCCAAAACACTCGAACGAGTTGTCTTCAACCAGGTCTCATTGTTTCTTTCACAGAACAACAAATTGGATGCTAAACAGTCAGGTTTCAGGAGTGGCCGTTCAACTGAGACTGCGCTACTCTCAGTCACTGAAGCCCTGCGAATCGCAAAAGCCGATTCCAAATCATCAGTCCTCATTCTGCTGGATCTGTCTGCCGCTTTTGACACTGTCAATCATCAGATCCTCCTGTCCACCCTCGCATCACTGGACATCACTGGGATTCCACTTCGCTGGTTTGAATCCTATCTCACTGGTCGGTCTTTCAGGGTGGCCTGGGGAGGGGAGGTATCCAAAGCACATCAGTTGGTCACTGGGGTTCCCCAGGGCTCGGTTCTTGGACCCCTCCTCTTCTCCACATACACTACATCACTGGGTCCCATCATATAGGCACATGGCTTCTCCTACCACTTCTACGCTGATGACACACAGCTCTATCTCTCATTTCGACCAGATGATCCAACGGTAGCTGCACGGATCTCAGGCTCATCTCGGCATGGATGAAAGAACATCACCTACAGCTCAACCTGGCAAAGACTGAGCTTCTTGTTTTCCCTGCCACTCCAACTCTACAGCATGACTTCACGATTCAGTTGGGTTCATCAACAATTACCCCATCAGCTTCGGTCAGAGATCTTGGTGTAATCTTTGATGATCAGCTGACCTTCAAAGAGCACATTGCAAAGACTGCTCGATCTTGCAGGTTTGCACTTCACAACATCAGAAAGATCAGGCCCTTTCTGACAGAGCATGCTGCACAACTTCTTGTCCAGGCCCTTGTCATTTCTAGACTGGACTACTGCAATGCTCTTCTGGCTGGACTTCCATCAAACACAATCAAACCTCTACAAATGATTCAGAATGCAGCGGCACGACTGGTCTTCAACGAGCCCAAAAGAGCCCATGTTACACCTCTCTTTGTGTCCTTGCACTGGCTACCAGTTGCAGCTCGCATCCAATTCAAGACACTGATGCTTGCATATAGAACAACCACAGGCTCAGCACCCGCCTACTTCCACTCACTATTACGAATCTGAGATCTGAGTCTGAGATCTGCTAGTGAGAGACGCCTCGTGGTACCATCACAAAGAGGCTCAAAATCACTCTCCAGAACATTCTCGTTCACCGTTCCTGGCTGGTGGAATGATCTCCCCCCCCCCATCCGGAATGCTGGATTCCTGTCAATCTTCAAGCAACAACTGAAAACTCATCTCTTTCAAATCTACTTGACTACTTAAAAAAAAAAAAAACTTTCACTTTTTTCAAAATCTTTATCTTTCTATCCTTCTCTTGCTAGCTTGTATTTATTTGAACAGTGCCTAATGCTTGGTGTTATTGGCACTTCCTCTGTCTGTTTGCCTCTTCAAGATTAATCACTTTATGTATTCCCAATTGTAAGTCGCTTTGGATAAAAGCGTCTGCTAAATGACTAAATGTAAATGTAATTGTAATGTATGTATGTATGGATGATGTATGTATGGTATGTATGTATGCATGGTATGTAGGTATGGATGATGTATGTATGGATGATGTATGTGTGGTATGTATGGATGATGTATGTATGGTATGTAAGGATGATGTATGTATGGCATGTATGGATGATGTATGTATGGTATGTAAGGATGATGTATGTATGTATGTATGGATGATGTATGTATGGTATGTATGGTATGTATGGATGATGTATGTATGGTATGTATGTATGGTATGTATGTATGGATGATGTATGTATGGTATGTATGGATGATGTATGTATGGTATGTATGGTATGTATGTATGGTATGTATGTATGGTATGTATGGTTGATGTATGTATGGTATGTATGGTATGTATGGATGATGTATGTATGGTATGTATGGTATGTATGGATGATGTATGTATGGTATGTATGGTATGTATGGTATGTATGGATGATGTATGTATGGTATGTATGTATGGATGATGTATGTATGGTATGTATGGATGATGTATGTGTGGTATGTATGGTATGTATGGATGATGTATGTGTGGTATGTATGGTATGTATGGATGATGTATGTATGGTATGTGTGGTATGTATGGTATGTATGGATGATGTATGTGTGGTATGTATGGATGATGTATGTATGGTATGTATGGATGATGTATGTATGGTATGTGTGGTATGTATGGTATGTATGGATGATGTATGTGTGGTATGTATGGTATGTATGGATGATGTATGTGTGGTATGTATGGATGATGTATGTATGGTATGTATGGATGATGTATGTATGGTATGTGTGGTATGTATGGTATGTATGGATGATGTATGTGTGGTATGTATGGATGGTGTATGTATGGTATGTATGGATGATGTATGTGTGGTATGTATGGTATGTATGGATGATGTATGTGTGGTATGTATGGTATGTATGGATGATGTATGTATGGTATGTGTGGTATGTATGGTATGTATGGATGATGTATGTGTGGTATGTATGGATGATGTATGTATGGTATGTATGGATGATGTATGTATGGTATGTATGGATGATGTATGTATGGATGATGTATGTATGGTATGTATGTATGGATGATGTATGTATGGTATGTATGGATGATGTATGTGTGGTATGTATGGTATGTATGGATGATGTATGTATGGTATGTATGGATGATGTATGTGTGGTATGTATGGTATGTATGGATGATGTATGTATGGTATGTATGGATGATGTATGTATGGCATGTATGGATGATGTATGTATGGTATGTATGGATGATGTATGTATGGTATGTATGGTATGTATGGATGGTATGTATGGTATGTATGGATGATGTATGTATGGTATGTATGGATGATGTATGTGTGGTATGTATGGTATGTATGGATGATGTATGTATGGTATGTATGGATGATTTATGTATGGTATGTATGGATGATGATGATGTATGTATGGTATGTATGTGGCATGTATGGATGATGTATGTATGGTATGTATGGATGATGTATGTGTGGTATGTATGGTATGTATGGATGATGTATGTATGGTATGTATGTATGGATGATGTATGTATGGTAAGTATGGAGGATGTATGGATGGTGTATGTATGGATGATGTATGTATGGTATGTATGTATGTATGGATGATGTATGTATGGTATGTATGTATGGATGATGTATGTATGTATGTATGTATGGATGATGTATGTGTGGTATGTATGGTATGTATGGATGATGTATGTATGGTATGTATGTATGATGATGTATGTATGTATGTAAGATGGAGGATGTATGTATGGTGTATGTATGGATGATGTATGTATGGTATGTATGGTATGTATGGATGATGTATGTATGTATGTATGTATGGATGATGTATGTATGGTATGTATGTATGGATGTATGTGTGTATGTATGGTATGTATGGATGATGTATGTATGGTATGTATATAATGTATGTATGTATGTATGATGTATGTATGGTATGTATATATGGATGATGTATGTTATATGGTATGTATGGTATTATGTATGGATGATGTATGTATGGTATGTATGTATGGATGATGTATGTATGGTATGATGGAATGTATGGATGATGTATGTATGGTATGTATGGATGATGTATGTATGGTATGTATGGTATGTATGTATGATATATGTATGGTATGTATGGATGATGTATGTATGGTATGTATGGTATGTATGGATGATGTATGTATGGTATGTATGTATGGATGATGTATGTATGTAAGTATGGAGGAGTATGGATGTATGTATGGTATGTATGGATATGTATGACATGGTATGTATGTATGTATGATAAGAATGGATGTATGTATGGTATGTATCAGTATGTATTATGGATGTATGGTATGTATGATGTATGTATGGTATGTATGTATGTATGTATGTATGGTAAGTATGGAGGATGTATGATGGTGTATGTATGGATGATGTATTATGTATATGTATGACATTCATGTATGATGATGTATGGAGGATGTATGTGTATGTATATATGAATGTATGTATGATGATGTATGTATGATATGTATGTATTATGTATGTATGTATGATGTATGTATGGTATGTAGGTATGGATGTATGTATGATGATGTATGTATGGTTACATACATGGAGGATGTATATGGTGATGTATTACATGGATATGTATGGTATGTATGTATGTATGGATACATACATGTATGTATGGTATGTATGTACATACATACATTGAGGATGTAATGGATGTGTATGTATGGTATGTATGTATGGATGATGTATGTATGATATGTATGGATGATGTATGGAATACATGAATGCGTGTCAGATCATTCGTCTGTCTGTGCTCTTCTCTTCTTCAACTCAAGAGGAACGTGTGATGCTCTTCAGCTGAAGTTCTCGCTCTCTGGAAAAACTGCCTCACGTCCAAACAAAAACATGCACTGAAGCTTTGTGTGTGCTCCTTTAAATCAGCCGATTCCTTCAAAAAATGATGTATTTCTATTTATTGTAAGTTGCATTTTATATTATAATTCAATATGATCTGTCTATCAATGCACAATTAGTCATGTTTTTTTTTGCATTGTAGCAGCATGTTTATTGAGTAATACAATACACAAGGATTTTTTTTATTTCCTGATTTAAATTCTTTATTTATTGTTTTTTAGAAAGTCTTCAGTGTAATTAAATATTTATAATTATTTTTTAAATGATACATTATATATATATATATATATATATATATATATATATCAATAGTTGAAATAAAAAAAATTCTAAATATTAATTTTCTATAAATGTTAAATATATATATATGTAGTCTTGTGTAATTATTTTTTTTTATTTTTAGTTATATATGAACACATAATATTAGCTCAATGAACAGATCAGAGATATGCTTAAGCTTTTCTCATATATTTTAGCGGAACATCTTCAGTGTGTATTTGTAGTAATATTCATTTTTTTTTTAAAAACATGTTTATTACATAAGACAAAAAATGTAATATATAATTTCTCATTTTTTTTTTAAGTCTGTAGTAAAAACAAAAGACACTTGAAAACAAACTCATGCACCTGTGTGAATATTCTTGACTTTTTTAATTAAACATTATGAAACGTTTATGAATCTCAGAATGAGTTTACAGTAGAAATCAAGTCAAACATGTCCATAAATCTATATTAATGTATAAATATATATTCAGCTGTACTAAAGGCTTGTGCTTGAGTTCAGATGGTTTGACTTTAGTTATCAAATGTATATTATTATTATTAAATCTGAAACTGTTCAAATGTGTTTTAAGAAGCCTTTTCAGTGGAATCAAATATTGTTTTATTCAAATGTCAAATAAATTATAAATTAAATTTCAAATAAATAGATAAATTATTTTTGCATTTGTCTAAATATGTATATCATTCAATCATATTTGTAAAAGCCTTATTTATTTAATATTTCAGAAACATGTCTGAAATCTGTGTCAGAGCAAAGTGTAAACAGAACAAAAACGAGACTTGAATTTGAAGAATTTTAATGAAACGTTATGAAACAGTAGAAATCAATTCAAACATTGTCCATAAATCTATATTCATAAATAGTCGCGTCAGCGGTACTAAAGGCCTGCGAGTGGAAATATGAACATAAACGAATAGAAACTCATGCAAACGATAAACACCAGCAAGCAAAACCATGCTCATGTGTAAATATAAGCGTGCATATCATACAGAGAATAAATTAAACAAGTCTTCAATCTTAAATATATGTTCACCAGCTCTTCATATTGTACAGTATTTACAGACTAATGCATAACGGTCTGAATCGAGGACTGCTGCTTAAAAACACCTCAAGGCACATTCACAAATATCCATAACACAATTATGATGCCTAGTGACGACTCGGACAGCAGCCAATTATGGAAGATAAAAACTGAGAATTAATCATATTTCATAACTGTTTTAGGGAGATATACAGTGAGACACAAACTCACAACTGTCAGAAAAATGTCTAAATTGTGAGATAAATATTCATTATTATATTATATCTTTATTCTGCGGCGATCCTTTCAGAATATTAATATAAATCTTTATTCAAAACCGTTTTAATCTCGTTCAAATGTTTTCTTTATTTTTCTCTGTAAAAGCTTTTTTCTGCGACATTAAAAAATTATAAAAAAATGTTTCAACTTAAAATAACGTGTTACCCTGACTTTAGTCATCGAAAATATTCCAGTTGATCCTTAAATTAATCACTTAAAACTGATTTCAAGTTGACTACACTAAACATCAGCGGGGGTAACATTACTTTGAGAGAGAGTGTGTGTGTGTGTGTGTGTGTGTGTGTGTGTGAGAGAGAGAGAGAGAGAGAGAGAGAGTGTGAGTGAGTGAGTGAGTGTGTGTGTGAGAGAGAGTGAGTGTGAGTGAGTGTGTGTGTGTTTGTGTGAGAAAGAGAGAGTGTGTGTGTGTGAGAGAGAGAGAGTGTGTGTGTGAGAAAGAGAGAGAGAGAGAGTGTGTGTGTGAGAAAGAGAGAGAGAGAGTGTGTGTGTGTGTGTGTGTGTGTGTGTGTGTGTGTGTGTGTGTGTGTGAGTGTGAGTGAGAGAGTTAGGACACGGTTACGATCACGTGAACTCTACAATTCAAAAGATTTTGACGTGTTTTTAAACTGACGAATCAAAATAATTTTCAGCTAAAAGAGCTCAACATTTCATTTATGCACTGGACTGATATTTTATTCATTATAATTAATGAACATAAACAGTGATCATATTCAACAAAACGTTGAACTAGAATTAACATTGCGTGTTCGTCACTAGGCAACTGTACATTTTCGCTGCGTGTTACCATGGCAACCACGATTTAAGACTTTGGATACGGACGAGGCGGCGTTCATTATCTCGTTTATAAAATATATCTCCAAGAAATTAATAAATAACTTCATGTCACACAATCAGTATTTCTGATCATACGGTATATATGAGAGTAGATGCTGTTTACATTTATATAGAGATCCATTAATATAGAAAAACATCCCAACATTCAGGAAAGCTGAACATCAATGTAGTGAAACAACAAGCCAAAGAGAATGTGTGTGTGTGTGTGTGTGAGAGAGAGTGAGTGTGTGTGTCTCTGTGTGTGTGTGTGTGTGTGAGAGAGTGTGTGTCTCTGTGTGTGTGTGTGTGTGAGAGAGAGAGTGTGTGTGTCTCTGTGTGTGTGTGTGTGAGAGAGAGTGTGTGTGTGTGTGTGTGTGTGTGTGTGTGTGTGAGAGAGAGTGTGTCTCTGTGTGTGTGTGTGTGTGAGAGAGTGTGTGTCTCTGTGTGTGTGTGTGTGTGTGTGAGTGAGTGAGTGAGTGTGTGTGTGAGAGAGAGTGAGTGTGAGTGAGTGTGTGTGTGTTTGTGTGAGAAAGAGAGAGTGTGTGTGTGTGAGAGAGAGAGAGTGTGTGTGTGAGAAAGAGAGAGAGAGAGAGTGTGTGTGTGAGAAAGAGAGAGAGAGAGTGTGTGTGTGTGTGTGTGTGTGTGTGTGTGTGTGTGTGTGTGTGAGTGTGAGTGAGAGAGTTAGGACACGGTTACGATCACGTGAACTCTACAATTCAAAAGATTTTGACGTGTTTTTAAACTGACGAATCAAAATAATTTTCAGCTAAAAGAGCTCAACATTTCATTTATGCACTGGACTGATATTTTATTCATTATAATTAATGAACATAAACAGTGATCATATTCAACAAAACGTTGAACTAGAATTAACATTGCGTGTTCGTCACTAGGCAACTGTACATTTTCGCTGCGTGTTACCATGGCAACCACGATTTAAGACTTTGGATACGGACGAGGCGGCGTTCATTATCTCGTTTATAAAATATATCTCCAAGAAATTAATAAATAACTTCATGTCACACAATCAGTATTTCTGATCATACGGTATATATGAGAGTAGATGCTGTTTACATTTATATAGAGATCCATTAATATAGAAAAACATCCCAACATTCAGGAAAGCTGAACATCAATGTAGTGAAACAACAAGCCAAAGAGAATGTGTGTGTGAGAGAGAGAGTGTGTGTCTCTGTGTGTGTGTGTGTGTGTGAGAGAGAGAGAGTGTGTGTGTCTCTGTGTGTGTGAGAGAGAGAGAGTGTGTGTGAGAGAATGTGTGTGTGAGAGAGAGAGTGTGTGTCTCTGTGTGTGTGTGTGTGTGTGAGAGAGAGAGAGTGTGTGTGTCTCTGTGTGTGTGAGAGAGAGAGAGTGTGTGTGAGAGAATGTGTGTGTGAGAGAGAGAGTGTGTGTCTCTGTGTGTGTGTGAGAGAGAGAGAGCGTGTGTTCTGTGTGAGAGAGTGTGTCTCTGTGTGTGTGTGTGCGTGTGGTCAGGTGGTCAGTCCTTTGTGCTCCAGCTCTTTACTCTGTTTCAGCTCCTTAATCCTGCAAACACACACATTATAATATATAACTAATATGAACACATTTCCAGCAAATAAATCAGAAAATCCCAAGAAGCCAGGTTCATAATTCTTGTATAATATAGAGAGGAATAAAAGGTAAGTTTGCAGTACGTAAATGCTGCTGAAGCGTGATTTTTCTTATTTTAAGCACATACAGATATTAATGTCATAATTGGTTTAAGGTCTGGATTCATTTTTTCTTCATCTTTTGTTTAGATTCACTTACTCACAGAAACTTACTTCAAGCACATAAAAACAAAACATACTTGTTTCTCATAATTCTGGGTTCACAATTCAGACGTTTATTTCCGAATTGATAAAAAAAAAAAAAAAAAAAAAAATCCAGTTTTTTTATGATTTACTGATTAATAATTAAGGATAACATTTGTGAAAACACTTAGATTTTTACACTGTAAACGTTTTAAACAAAGCAAAGTTTACTCCGAAAATACTATTTCATTTTCATTTCTATCTTCAATCATTTTTGATAAAACAAATTAAACATGAAAAATGTCCTTCATAGGAATGGAACGAAACTTGGTCAAAGTTTGCTTCATGAACAGAAAATAAATCATGGACATGATCTGAAAACGTTAAATGATCCCGAAATAAAATAATAGTCAAATTTGTACTGTTGCATTTTTATGCACACATTTATAATATAATATGAATAAAATATTTGAACGAGTAAAAATGCATATTTACTTATATAAATGCCCATTGTGTTTTAAGATTGTATTAATTTATGTGACTTTTATTAGATACAAATAGAAAAAAAATACTTTTTATGCACAATTTTATAATATAATTTTTTTATTTAACTAGTAAAATTGATATTCGTTATATAAATGCACAAGTTTTGTTATATATAATTTTATTAATTTCCAAGACTTTTTCAGTCGTTCAGGATTTAATGCATAAGAATTAAAGATAGGGATTTAAATTAAAAAATGTTTTTATAATACTAAATATAAAGTATTTTATTTAACTAGTAAAATTGATATTCGTTATATAAATGCACAAGTTTTTTTAAAATATAATTGTATTAATTTCCAAGACTTTTTCAGTCGTTCAGGATTGAATGCATAAGAATTAAATATAAGGATTTAAATAAAAAAATATAATGCTAAATATAATGTAAAGTATTTTATTTAACTAGTAAAATGTATATTCATTATATACAAACCTGTGATTTTATGAATTTATTTTTATCAATAGACGTTTTCAGTCAATATGGATTTAATGGACATAAAAAAATATTGCAATGCACCAATAAATAATACAAATAAAATATTTAACTACTAAAACACATAGTCATTATATAAATGCCCATGTTGTTTTAAGATTGCATAAATTTACGTGACTTTCCAGTCATTAACAATAAAAAAATATTTTATGTGCAATATTTTTAACATGAATAACACTTTACAATAAGGTTAATTGGCTAACATTAGTAAACATGAACTAAGAATTAACAATACTTTTATTAATCTTAGTTAATGTTAATTTCAGCATTTATTCATTAAAGCATTATTAAAATCACAATGTTATTAGTTAATAACTAACATGAATAAACAACTGTATTTTAATTAACTAAATAGTGTACTAAATGCATTGTTCGTGTTAGTTAATATGCTAACTAGTGTTAATAAATGACACCTTATTGTAAAGTGTTACCACACGTTTAACTAGTCAAATCTATAATTCATATATAAATGCCATCTTGATTTAAGATTTTATTAATTTCAAGACTTTTTCATGTCTAGAAATCATACTTTTAAATTGAGACGTCCTCATATAGTTTTCAAAGATGCTGAGAAAGTGAGTTAAAGTTAATGTTTATCTTGAGGCCTCTGGTTGAGCTCAAATAAAGCATGAATGTAGACTCGCGTCCCAGATTAATATCCAGATGTGTACCTGTGTCTGCAGCGGCGGAGGAAGCGCATGATCTTCCGCGCAGCCTGATCCTGTCTCTTGGTCAGGAACGAGCCTCTGACACACACAACCAGAGTTTGAGCGAAGAATCACAGAGTTACTCATGTAGTGATCTGCAGTGTGCGTTAGGGCTGTCAACACAAAATTTGAATTTCGAATATTTGTCGAATTTAAAGTAAAACTCCACATTTGAATGTAAAACGTTGCATTCGATTTATGCGCAGGAGATGTGATGAAGATGTTGGATAGTAGGGATGTAACGATTAACCACGAGCCGGTTGAAAATCGATTCAAACATGTGACGATTCAAATCGGTTGAGATGCTAAACGAATCAGGATTCAATTAGGGGTAGGAGTTTATATGAATGTATGTCTGAGGGGAGCTTACTGTCTATAGATTGTATTTTTTATTTTCATCTTGCCTCTGTATAATGCATATTAAAGTGCATAAGTGCAGCGCTGCTTTGTTTACAGCAGTAACCAAGGAAACACTGTATCAGTGCTGTTCATAAGCACTTTGTTTACAGCGGTAACCATGGAAACGCTGTATCGTTGCTCTTCAGAAGAACAGCGCTGTTTTGTTTACAGCGGTAACCAAGGAAACACTGTATCAGTGCTGTTCATAAGCACTTTGTTTACAGCGGTAACCATGGAAATGCTGTATCATTGCTGTTCATAAGTGCAGCGCTGCTGTGTTTACAGCGGTAACCATGGAAATGCTGTATCATTGCTGTTCATAAGTGCAGCGCTGCTTTGTTTACAGTGGTAACCATGGAAACGCTGTATCATTGCTGTTCATAAGTGCAGCGCTGCTTTGTTTACAGTGGTAACCATGGAAACGCTGTATCATTGCTGTTCATAAGTGCAGCGCTGCTTTGTTTACAGTGGTAACCAAGGAAACGCTGTAACATTGCTGTTGATAAGTGCAGCGCAGCTTTGTTTACAGCGGTAACCAAGGAAACGCTGTATCATTGCTGTTCATAAGTGCAACGCTGCTTTGTTTACAGCGGTAACCAAGGAAACGCTGTATCATTGCTGTTCATAAGTGCAACGCTGCTTTGTTTACAGCGGTAACCAAGGAAACGCTGTATCATTGCTGTACATAAGTGCAGCTGCTTTGTTTACAGTGGTAACCATGGAAACACTGTATCTTCGCTGTTCATATGTCCAGCGCTGCTTTGTTTACAGCGGTAACCGAGGAAACCCTGTATCTTCGCTATTCATAAGTGCAGCGCTGCTTTGTTTACAGTGGTAACCATGGAAACACTGTATCTTCGCTGTTCATATGTCCAGCGCTGCTTTGTTTACAGTGGTAACCAAGGAAACCCTGTATCTTCGCTGTTCATAAGCACTTTATTTACAGCGGTAACCGAGGAAACACTGTATCAGTGCTGTTCATAAGTGCAGCGCTGCTTTGTTTACAGCGGTAGCCAAGGAAACACTGTATCTTCTGCTTTGTTTACAGCGGTAAAAGTGTAAAGAGCAATGATATGCAAGTGCTATATTAGTATATTATTATAGTGTTATATTTCAATTTCACAAAGAAACGTGCATAATTTTGTCCAAGCAATAATAAAAGGACACATTTCATTTATAATTTGTTCAAATAAAATCGTGAGTTGAGTGAATCGTTACATCCCTAGTATGTAGGTGTCATTGCATTTTTTTCAGCCTATCCAGTTGAACCCATTGCATGCGTTGTTCATTCAAAATACTGAGGAAAAAGAGAAAGATTATGTTATTTATGTCAAAGCTGGAACCAAGCCGTTCACACAGAACGCATATTTTGTGCATTTTCACGAGGGACATCTATCACCGTTGCATTTTTGCACAACTTTTTGTTGAATAAACGTGCATTAGTAATATTTTGCTCTATGCGCCCTCTTGGACAAAAGCATTTTAATTATGCATTTTAAAATGGAATATAATTAAAATTTTGATCATATTTCAGTATAAAATTCGAATTTAGTTTCTCAGTCATTTTGACAGCCCTAGTGTGCTATATTGTGTGCATCTCACTTGAGCTTGGTGTTGAGGCCCCCGGGGCCACGCGGCCCCTGCTTGATGCGCTCGTACTCTTTATAGCTGCGGTAGTACTGCTGGATGAGGACGGCCGCCCGCCGCGACTGCTGGAACTTCTTCTGCTCGTAATAACTGCGGAACTTACTCTGAATCAGTATGGCTGCCTGCGTCATCTTCTTATACAAGGCGTACTGGAGGAGAACAAACACACACACACACATCAATATATAAATACTGTAGGAGGATGACACAAAATACACAAACACACACATCGCACAGCAGAAACAGTGCGAAACCACAACGGTGTGTACAGCCTAGTTTGACGTTACCTTCAGTGCTATCCATGTTAGCTAGCATGAAATTAAACAAGAAACAGGAGAGAGTTCAGAGACACGGCAGCAATATTAGTGTGTTAACAAAGACACACACACACACACACACACACACAATGACAAACACACATTTTGTACCTTAACAGTCAGTGACAGTTTGTTTCTTAACATAAAGTGTGTGTGTGCGCATATGTGTCTGTGTGTGTGTGCGAGTGTGAGTGTGATTGTGCGCACGTATGTGTCTGTGCGTGTGAGTGCGAGTGAGTGTGTGTGTGTGTGTGTGTATGAGTGTGTGGGTGGGTGGGTGTGTGAGAGTTAGTTTGTGTGTGCGCGCGTATGTGTGTGTGTGTGAGTGTGTGTGGGTGCGAGCGCGTATGTGTGTGTGTGTGAGTGCGAGTGTGTGTGTGTGTGTGTGTGTGTGTGTGCGAGTGTGTGCGTGCACGCGTATGTGTCTGTGTGCGTGGATGTGAGAGTGAGTGTGTGTGTGTGTGAGTGTGTGTCTGTGTGTGAGTGTGTGTGTGTGTGTTTCTATATGCTTGTATATGCAGAAACAAGCTAAAATTGACAAAATCTCCCAAAGCCTCATTTTGGTGACGTTCTTACTTGTAAAAACGGTATAACAATTAATGAAATGCCCTTAAGGAAAGGTACCCTAAATGAGTAGGGTAAAAATTTAACTAATAATTATCAGCATAGTTTTCCAGTTTATCGATTAAAGGTAGCATTGCAAAAAATATTGCATGACAAGTTATTTTTAAATATGCAAATCAATCATTGTCTAACTAATATGTACCGATTTGCATAAAAATCTGAACATCGGTTCATAATTCTTGTCTGATTTTGTTTTTATATTAGCGTTAAAGGTTATTAAAGAGGGGGAATTTTTTAATTATCTTTTTAGCACTCCATAAACCAACAAATATCATCAAAAGACAGAAAACAAACACGTTTCACCATGTTTTAAGGTGTAAAATGTTGTATAAATCAGTGTGAATGAAATATGAAAAACAAACCCTTCAGTAAAATCCTTCAGGATATAGAGAGGAATAAAACTCTAAGTTTTGGTGTATATAAGTGTTCCTGGAGTTGAGAAAAAACTTTTCAGATATGTATTGTAATATAAATCTACAGACGCAAATAAAATATAAAGTGCATTAACATAAACACTTAAATGTGTATTTTGGATGTATTTTTCCAGTAGTCTGACAAGAAGACATGTTATGGAAGCAAAAAAGACCAAAATCTCAAAACTGAGCAGTGAATGAAAAAACTTTGCTTGGTTGCAATATCTTGCATTATTGCACTGTATATATTTGCGTCTGAAGTCTATTTTTTAATTAAAATAATTCCCCACTTCAGCAGCACTTACAAACACCAACACTTACAGTTTTATTCCTCTCTATATTCTGAATGATTTCACTGATGGGATTTTTAATTTCACTCCATAACTAAGTAAATACTGCCAAAAGACTGAAAAAAATGCATTTTCACAGTATTTTTAGGAGTAAAATTGTAGTATAAACCAGTGTAAATGAAATATGAACAAACCCTTCAGTAAAAACCTTCAGAATATAGACAGGAACACAACTCTAAGTTTTGGTGTTTGTAAGTTTAGCTGAAGTGGAGAAAAAACTTTTAAAAGATATGAATTGTAATTGAAATCTACAGACGAATATAGATAAAGTGCATTAAAAAACTAAATGAAAATGTCAAAAGCAAAATCAAATATTATTAATTGAAATAATATAAATTTGAAATATTACATTAAAAACATCAACATTTTAAGTTAGTTTTATGAAAGTTATTAAAGTTTATGTACTAAAATGAAATAAAATTAATTAAATGTAAATACAAAATATATAAAACTAATAAAAATGTCAAAAGCACAACAAAATTTTGTTAATTTAAATAATGCAGAAATAATATAAATTTGAAATATTATATTAAAAACGTCAACATTTTTAAGTTTTATGAAAGTTATTTTTATGAAAGTTAAAGTTTATGTACTAAAATTAAATACAAATGAATTCAATTTAAATAAAAACTAATGAAAATGTCAAAAGCACAATAAAATATTGTTAATTTAAATAATATAAATTTGATATATTATATTAAAAACATCAACATTTTAAGTTAGCTTTCTGAAAGTTATTAAAGTTTATGTACTAAAATGAAATAAAAAAGAATTACATTTAAATAAAAAATATAAAACTAATAAAAATATCAAAAGCACAACAACATTTTGTTAATTGAAATAATGCAGAAATAATATAAATTTGAAATATTATATTAAAAACATCAACATTTTAAGTTAGTTTTATGAAAGTTATTAAAGTAACACCATGTAAACACTATAAGGTGTAAAATGTTGTATAAACCAGTGTGAATGAAATATGAACAAACCCTTAAGTAAAATCCTTCAGAATATAGGAGAGAATAAAACTCTAAGTTTTGGTGTATTTAAGTTTAGCTAAAGTGGAGAAAAAACTTTTAATAGGTATGAATTGTAATTAAAATCTTCAGACGCAAATAGATAAAGTGCATTAAAATAAACACTTAAGTGTTTTATTTATATTGGTCTAAAACAACACATTAAGAAAAGCCAAACAGCACAAAATCACAAAAAAAACAGTGCATGAAAACTAGTTTTTGCCTATATTTCTTGCAATCAAAGTATATCCACCTTATTTTTCCTGTAAAAGCGGGTCATTTATACATTTAAATTTGGTGTCATTCACTTCCAGCTATTTTTAGAGCTGTATAAAACATCTGGTTTTGCCACTTAACATTGCAAACTGGTGTGTCTTACTATTTTATCGTGATGTATTATCTTAATTATGAATATACTAGTTTGTACTGCAAACGGTTTTACTGTTTACTGCACTTTGTTATTATTCTCAGCGCATATTCACAAAAAACAACTTACTTCCACAAAAAAATATGGTGTATAGAATGTTCTCCTTTATAATATTCATAGTGTGTGTGTGTTTTGTACCTGTTTGTATTTGCGGTAACAGCGCTGTATAACAGCTGCGGCCATGTCCTGCTGCTCCTTTAGCCTCCGCCCCTAAACACAACAACCAATCAGTATCAATTCAGACACACACACACCCAGTCAGTCGTCGAGCATGTGTGTGTGTGTGTGTGTGCACCTTGTATCTGCGGAAGGCGCTCTGGATGACGCGTGCGGCTTCATACAGCTCTTTCTGCTCCGTGTCTGTCAGCGTCAGCAGGGCAAAGTCTCTCTCCATCCTTCCATTGGCTGAGGCGTTCAGAAACTCCGCCCACGCTATGCTGCTCGGGGGGCGGAGCCTCTGCAGTGCCAAATTACTGAGGAGCGAGGGAGGGGTGGGACACCGACTCCTACACACAGACACAGACACAGACACAGACACAGACACAGACACAGACACAGACACACACACACAGACACACAGACACAGACACACACAGACACACACACACACACACGGTAGAAACAGACAAATGTCAAACTAGAGAGTATAACTAGCATAACGTAACCAGCGTAGGTAAAATTAAACTACACTAATCTCACATCAGCCTGTCAGGAACATGTTTGGGTTGCATTGTACCCTAAAATCACATCAAAGAGATGATAACGTACATTTTTATGCATTTAGCAGATGCTAATATTCCAATAACATTCATATCATACATTGCCATGTTTATTAGATAACTAGATTAGGACATTTATACTGATTTTCTATACTTAATTTTCTTACTGATTTAAAAAGTCATCAACACTAATACATTTTAAAAAGTATTCAAAATATTGTAGAAATTTCTTTAAGCCTCATTGATTCCCTGGGAATACAAATATTGACATTGCTAGTGTTTGAATCAAGTTTGGAGTCTGTAAGATGTATTAATTTGTCTGAAAGAAGTCTCTTCTGCTCACCAGGGCTGCATTTTTAAATTAAAAATACGGGAAAAATGTAAAATATTATTAGAATGTAAAACAGCTGTTTTATATGTTAATATGTGTTAAACTATAATTATTTCTGTGATCAAAGCTGTATTTTCAGCATCATTACGCCAGTCTTCAGTGTCACATGATCATCAGAAATCATAATAATATGCTGCTCAAGAAATATTATCAGTGTCTGCAGTCGTGCTGCACAATATTTTTCTGGAAACTTATACATTTTATTTTTCAGGATTCACAGATGAAATAGAAAGTTCAAAAGAACAGCGTTAATTTTAAATTATTATTATAATTGTTTAATCGTACTGACCCCAAACGTTTGCACACTACTGTACAGGTGTTTGTGTCTATGTACCTGTCGACGGTGTCGAGGTATGTTGCGAGCCACGGCATGGTGTCGTGAATGGCAGGATTGTCCCGCCTCTCTCGCAGCGGTGACTCCGCCTCCCGGTTAAACTCCTCCTGTTTGATTCGCTCAGGCGTGGCCTCAATGATCTGCTCGGCCAGTGTTGCCATGTCAACCTAACAACCAAACATTACAACATCATACAGTTAATACACCGAGAGAGGCAATGCTCACTTTTCATGCTGAGAAATACTTTTCTCTACATTTAAGCAAAAACATTATTTATACCAGACCTGTTCAGCGTGCACAGTTTGGTTTGACCATTGATGTAACTAAATAATGCACATTTTAGGTTATCAGAGAAAACATTTTTTACAGTAGACTGCACTTTTTTGTCTTGTTTCCAGCCAAAAATATAAAAAAAAAATATATATTTTTCTAGACAAGTAAAAATCATTGTCT
This sequence comes from Schizopygopsis malacanthus, assembly GCA_027474115.1. Classification (NCBI taxonomy): domain Eukaryota; kingdom Metazoa; phylum Chordata; class Actinopteri; order Cypriniformes; family Cyprinidae; genus Schizopygopsis; species Schizopygopsis malacanthus. Next base: position 10,083 of record CM049864.1, on the reverse strand, counting down.
TGTTTTCAGAAAAAACTAATTCAAATTAAGTGTGTTTTTGCTTAGAACAAGCTAAATTATCTCATTTCCAAACAAAACAAGAT
>CM049864.1:0-7500 GCA_027474115.1 Schizopygopsis malacanthus | reverse complement strand
TTTTTCTCAAATAAAAGCAGCCTTGGTGAGCATTTCAGAAACGTGCTTTTACAGATGTTTAACCATACCAGAGGTGTGCAGGAGAAATGATCAACATTCAGAGGATCCACTTCCTGTTCCAGATCCAAACTATTCACACTGATACTCCTGATAAACACACAGAGACGCAAACAAACATCATTAAACACAACACACTGACCGAAGTGTCTGTAGACAAACAACAGAGATATACAATATTTAAAGATGTAAATGTGACCCTGGAGCACAAAACCAGTCATGTAGGAAAAATATGATTTTATTGAGCTCTCCATTGATTTATGCATGATCTGAAAGCTGAATAAATCATATTTTCATTGATGTATGGTTTGTTATGAAAATCTGGAATCTGAAATCCAAATATTGAGAAAATCATCTTTAAATTGTTCTAAGCAATGCATATTACTAATCAATAATTAGTTTTGATATATTTACGGTACAAAATATCTTCATGGAACATGATCTTAATATCCAATGATTTTTGGCATAAAAAAAAGTAATATATAATATAATTTTGAGCCATACAATGTATTGTTGTGTATTGCTACAAATATAGCTGTGCTGTTTATGACTGCGTCTGTGCTCCAGGGACACATGTGTATGTGCTTATGAATCTGCATGTATAATAAATTACATAAAATATAAGAAATATAGGTAACATTTTTATAATAATTTTCCATGTGTTAGTACGGCATTAATAACATGAATTAACAAATAAAAACACGTCTAACAAAATTGTTAATCTTAATGTTAATTTAATTTAGCATGTGTGTGTGTGAGTGCGTGTGTGATAGTGCGTGAGTGAGTGTGAGTGTGTGTGTGTGTGTGTGTGTGTGTGAGTGCGTATGTATGTGAGAGTGCGTGAGTGAGTTAGCGTGTATGAGTGTGTGTTACCTCCAGCATATGAGTGTGTGTGTGTGTGTGTGTGTGTGTTACCTCCAGCGTATGAGTGTGTGTGTGTGCGTACATGAGTGTGTCTGTGTGTGTGTGTGTGTGTGTGTGTGTGTGTGTGTGAGTGTATGTGAGTGTGTGAGTGTGTGTGTGTGTGTGTGTGTGTGTGTGTGTGAGTGTGTGAGTGCGTGTGTGATAGTGCGTGAGTGAGTGTGAGTGTGTGGTGTGTGTTGTGTGTGTGTGGTGTGTGTGTGTGAGTGCGTATGTATGTGAGAGTGCGTGAGTGATTTAGCGTGTGTGAGTGTGAGTGAGTTAGTGTGTGTGAGTGTGTGTTACCTCCAGCGTATGAGTGTGTGTGTGTGTGCGTACATGAGTGTGTCTGTGTGTGTGTGTGTGTGTGTGAGTGTATGTGAGAGAGAGAGTGTGAGTGTGTGTGTGTGTGTGTGTGGTGTGTGTGAGTGTATGTGAGAGAGAGAGTGTGAGTGTGTGTGTGTGTGTTACCTCCAGCGTATGAGTGTGTGTATGAGCTGTGTGTATCCCTGAGCGGCGGCGAGATGCAGTAGCGTCATCCCTCGGTGTCTGACGGAGTGTGTGAGTCTGTCCGTCTCACCGCCTCGTTCCCAGCGACCGCCGGCCATCATGCGCTCACACACGGCCACGATCCTGCGTTCAAACCACAGACCCGACTGACACACACACACACACACACACACACACACCATTAACACATTTACACACCCTCCTCACATATACTAGAGAGATATTATCGTGTGATCTTAGCTTTAGATCACACACAATCACCAATCTCATCGCGCATATCATCACGTCCTTTAGTCAGCGTTTATATCAGTAACTAGTTACACAGAAGAACTTCCACACATTAAATCTTTATATTGAATTAAGAAAGTGAATTAAGTTTGAGTCACTGAATCAAATGTGAAGCTGCTGTCAAACTGGATCTTACATTTGTTTTTAAACCACAGTCAAATTTTAAAGAAACATAACCAAACCAAACTAACAAGAGGCAGATAGCTATTTAAAGGTGTAGTATCTTTTAAATATATGTCTATACATATATAAGATTATGATGTATATATATATAAAATATAACATTTCAAAATAAAAATAGTAATACATTTTTTTTTTTTGCCATTCTTAATGTAACAAATCAACTGGGAAAGTATGCTGATATTGATTAGTTAAATGTTTGACCCCATTAACATGTAGTGTCTTGCCTTAACTAGATCAATTTACACTAAATACAACAAATAAAACATTTTAAATAGCAGAACAGAAAAGAGTGTAACTAAATATCGAAATAAACAACATCTAAACAACTAAATATCTCACTAAAATACACTTTATTCAGCACAGAGATCAAGTGATAGCTATTTAAAGGTATAGTATCTTTTAAATATATGTCTATAAATATAGTTAAATATATACGATTCTGATGTTTATTTTTACTGCAGTAGAAAGTGTTGTGAAAGTCTAAATAAAAAAATAGACAAAAACTGGGACTAAATTAGAGAGACGAGGTTAAATTGGAAACTACATGCAAACACAGTTTTTTTAAGAACAGGTCAATTTTGAGATTTTGGGATAATTGGTTTTTCATAAAGTATTGAATTAACTTCTCGTGACTAGAGACCAGGGGAAAGAAAACATCCTAAATACACTTAGAAGTGTTTGTTTTATTGCACTTTATCTATTTGCGTCTGTAAATTTCAATTCTAATCAATATCTTCAAAAGTTTTTTCTCAACTTCAGCAGCACTTACAAACACCAAAACTTAGAGATTTATTCCTCCCTATATTCTGAAGGATTTTACTGAAGGGTTTGTTCATATTTGATTTTTCTGATTTTTTATAACATCTTATCAGTAAAAACGTGGTGAAAATGCATATATTTAAACTCTATTCGTTTTTTCTCAACTTCAGCAGCACTTACAAACACCAAAACTTAGAGATTTATTCCTCCCTATATTCTGAAGGATTTTACTGAAGGGTTTGTTCATATTTGATTTTCCTGATTTTTTTATAACATATTATCATTAAAAACGTTGTAAAAATGCATATATTTAAACTCTATTAGTTTTTTTCTCAACTTCAGCAGCACTTACAAACACCAAAACTTAGAGTTTTATTCTGTCCTATATTCTGAAGGATTTTACTGAAGGGTTTGTTCATATTTGATTTTCCTGATTTTTTTATAACATAATCATTAAAAACGTTGTAAAAATGCATATATTTAAACTCTATTAGTTTTTTTCTCAACTTCAGCAGCACTTACAAACACCAAAACTTAGAGTTTTATTCTGTCCTATATTCTGAAGGATTTTACTGAAGGGTTTGTTCATATTTCATTCACACTGGTTTATACAACATTTTACTCCTAAAAACATGGTGAAAATGCATTTTTGTGATTTATGGAGTGATAAAAGAGAAATTACAAATCCCCTCTGAAGAAACCTTTAAAACTAATATGTCAAACCAAACACTTGGAGTTTTATTCCTCTCTATAATCTGAAGGTGTTTGTTACGGTGGCCGAGAAGTGCAAAACAAATCACGATTCTTAAAACAAAATAACAAATTACAAATACAAATCAAAAAAAAAAAAAAAAACATTCAGAAAACATTATAACAAGTCAGAAAACACAACAACAAATCAACACACACCGGAAAAGGTAGGCATAGTTTGAGGCAGCGCCATTGGTTTGGTAATAGATGACTCACTGCTGATTGGACGAGATATCTGTCAATCAACATGTATAGGAGGGATGACACATATAACAACAGAGTCGATGTAACACATCAGCTTCAATAGCTCAGGCGGTAAATCACGCGCTAGTATATCTTTTAACATGGTCGATCTGGGTTCAATCCCGCCTTTTGACAAACTTTTTTTCTCCCTTTTCAAATCTCATCATAAAGGCATTTATTTTCAATAAAAATTAAGAAAACAGTGTAAATAGACATACAGTGCAAATAGCTGCTGCCTAAAAATATGCATGTAGATTTACAACACTGTACTCTGTATTATATTACCTTTGAATCAGAATTAAAAAAACTTGTTAATGCTAATATGAGGGTGTTTCTAATACAATGTCAATGGGAGTGACGGTAAAAACCTTTTATTTATAAAAACATGGCGAAAATGAATTTTTGTGATTTATGGAGTGATAAAAGAGAAATTACAAATCCCCTCTGAAAAAACCTTTCAAACTAATATGTCAACAAAATCAAACAAGATTTTGAATACATATTCAGTTCTGGAAATATATGCAAATTGGTGCAGGTTTTTGTAGACACTCTTCATTTGCATTTCATTTACATAACATTTCTAAAAAATACAAAATACAAATATTTGCAGTTCTTAATGTAATCAACTGGGTATAAGTAAGCTCAAAGTAGTTAAAGTTTTTACTCTATTAACATGTAGTGTCTTGCCTTAACTAGACCTATTTACACTAAATACAACAAATAAAACATAACATAAATAGCAAAACTGAAAGTGAGTTGTTTTGAACTGTTCATTCAAGAGAATGGCCTAAACTAATCGTTACGCAATTAAATGCAACCAAAACATCAAGTGAATGGAAAAATGAATTTACTACTGAAAAAGACGCTCAATTTCAAAGAGCTAGCTTCAAGAGTTAAAAAAAACTCTCCTGCATCTGAAACAGGTTTAGATTAACCAGTAACAGCACTGTTTTAGTTGGTTATACTGGTTTAGACGGTTCATCTAAAAACTAAAACAATTATTAATGTAAAAAAATACTTAAATGTAGATTAATTTGGATGCAGTTGCACTGTAAAACTAAACAGTGAGTTAATTTCACTCAAATAGTAATTCAAGTTAATTGGACTTAATTTAATTAAGTTCTGTAAACTCAAAATTTTGTTGTAGTAAGGTGAACTTAAAATGATTGCGTTTTCTAGTTCCCAGCATGCTTTGCATCATACAACAAGGAAAATAAATGTAGGAATTAAGTGTTATTTTGTGAGTTTGTGCATAAGTAGACAGACATAAGTTAGTACTAAATGTTGTGTTATGTTAGGATTTACTTAAGCTTCTGTTATGTTAGATTTGTAGTGTTAACGTTGTGGTGAAGAGTAGAGCTTGTGGTTAGGTTGAGGATGGATAGCAAAACTTAAAGACTATATATATTGCATGTTGTTAAAGTTTTTAGATAACTACATTAGCATAATTGCTAATTAGCACTTAACTATAAAGATCTGCATGAATGTGCTGTTAATGGAAGCAACTTGTATATGATATAAAAAGCAAGTTGAATATAAAGCCAGCGTGTAAAGCTGCTTTAACACAATTTGCATTGCTACAAGTGCCATACAAATAATAATAGTGACTTAACTTGTATATAATGTAATGGGTGGGATCATGGAAACGAGGCTTGGCTCCCGTTGCTCTTAGCCCCACATCACTAGTCGTAAAAATTTTAAGCTCTACTAATTAAAACATTTAGTTTGTTTGCTCGTGTTTTGAGTATTCTCCACTTTTCAGGTTTTACAGTGTAGGAGGTAGTAACATGACCACTTTTAGTTAGTTACCCCTCCACACACACACACACACACACACACCCTCCCTCAGTTTTTCCCTCCTGTCTGTCTGTATCGGTCTCCCCGTCCATTGACGTAAGAGTGGAAAAGCTAAAAACGAATGGCATGAATCAGCCGGATGATTTCATGAGGTTTCAACCGCCTGCTGTGTTTGAACATCAGCACTAAACCTGAAGACTAGTTCAGAAACTACAGCAATTTACCATGAGTGAGTGTGTGTGTGTGTGTGTGTGTGTGTGTGTGTGTGTGTGTGTGAGAGTGTGTGTGTATGAGAGTGTGTGAGAGTGTGTGTGTATGAGAGTGTGTGTGTGTGTTTATGTGTGTGTGTGTGTGTGTGTGTTTATGTGTGTGTGTGTGTGTGTGTGTGTGTGTGTGGGGTACAACAACATGGAAAAGGCGCTATTAATACACGCATACTGAAGTGACGTCATTGGCAAAGTTGACATTCCGCCGGTAATCCTGATAACACACGTTCATAAATCCAGCACTCATCAACACACTCCACATCCTCCAGCGCTCTATCGCTCACACACACACACACACACACGCACACACACGCACACACACGCGCGCACACACGCGCACACGCACACCACACACCACCTCTCTCTCTCTCTCTCTCTCTCACACACACACACACGTCTCACACACACACACGCACACACATCCAGAAACACATTCATACATCAGACACAACACACACACATCCAGAAACACATACATCCAGACACACACACATCCAGACACACACACACACACACACACACACACTCACTCTCACACACGCTCAGACACACACACATCCAGACACACACACTCACTCTCACACACGCTCACACACACACACACACAAACATCCAGAACACACACACATCCAAACACACACACACACACACACACACACACACACACACACACAAGGTGTCGACGTGACCTTCTGGTGAATGTTCTGGCTAGTAGATAAAGTCAAGAGCAGGGTGGGAAATGACGGTGGTTAAGCAGTCGCAGGGGCTGATGGGTAAAACAATCGCTCCAATCAGAGGAAGCGTCTTCTTTCTTAACGTTTAAAATCTAGTTGAAATAATCACTACATTTAATCTACACTAAAGAACTACACTATTTTCAATTATATTTACACTGTAATATTTACTTGCAGATATTACACGAAAATATTTTATACATACTTGAGCAATAATGCTCAAATATTTGTGATTCAATTAATGGTTCAATTCAATTAATTAATTCATGTCAAATGAACAGCGAATCAAACTTAAAAAATGTATCAGAAATTATTAATGTCCAAATAAAAACCTTATTGCAAATAATACACATTTTTCCAATGTAGCTTAGTTTGATTATCATCAGTAAATAAATGGACAGGACTGGGACGTGTCTGAGTGCATATAATTATTAATATATTTATTAATATTTTTTTCTCATGCACTAGTAATCTTGGTTCGATTCCCAGGCAATGCATAACGTAATAAAATGTTATCTTGAATACTGAAGGGCATACATGTAAATACAGTATGAGAGTTATCAATAATGACTAAAATCAAAAATACATTAGATTCATAATGACATGAGTTTATGATTAAAACGTGAACAAGCGTCTGCATATGATCCGGTCTTGTATTAAGTAATAAACTCACTTCATTTTTATTTATAATAATTGTTGTTGATATTTTGAATTAAGATTTATTTCTGCTTAAATTTTTACAGTTTTAGCCATTGTTGTTTTATCATTTTATTATAATTTTTTAATATCTATAGTTTTTGTGTTTGCTTATTTAACACTTACACTTGGCAACTAGCTGAATAAATTAATAAAAATATAAAATATAAATACAATACAAGTTCTTTATAAGTCAAGTGTTTCTATATTTTTGTATATAGATATATATATATATATATAATATATATATATATATATGTGACCCTGAAGCACAAAACCAGGCATTAAAGGTCAATTTTTCGAAATTAATATTTTTA